>LPNX010585495.1:0-21811 GCA_001517045.1 Pseudotsuga menziesii
CGCGCCAAAAAGGTCCCTCATCTTCTTGCACAGGACCAGATGGTATGGCTAAAGCTGAAGCGCAAATAGCAGAGGGGTTTTGGCACATCACTGAATATCATTTAGCTGTTATGGTGGAAAAGCTATCAGCAATTTTAGTTTTTTCCTGAATGTTTGGGCAGTTTTTGTTTTGAACCTTCTATGTTGAGTATTGAGTCTTTTTGAAAGTAGCATGGTTTTTTGTATTGCTGAAACTATGGATGATGATAAGACTTGTGTCTTTGATGATTTTTGGACATGTTCGAGCTCAAATGTAAAAGCTTATGCTTTTGCAGTATTTTTGGTTAAATTTTGGTGATTATGGACACTTTTGTTCCATTTTTTATGAAAAAGCTTATGCTTTGTATTTTGATACCTTGGTGATAATGGACTTAGATACAGCAATATAAATAATATTTACTAATTTTTTATGTTGAAAAGAAAAATAGATGAATCAATTTATTAAGTATTTAAATTTTAAAATTAGTGTAATTTTATTTTAACTTTATATTTATTAAGCTTCAAAATATTCTAGTATTTAAGCTTCAAAATGCTTTCAATGCATTGTTTTTAAAACTTATATTGGGTTGTAATAGTTTAGTGAGTTTATTAATTATTTAAATGTTTAAAATTAGTGTTTATTTTAATTTTAGAATTATTAAGGTTCTAACTATTCTAAAGTATTTAAATTATTCTGAAAAAAAAAATCTATAAAATGAAAATGAATTTATGTTATTTTAAATTAAAACTAAATAAACAAATTTCAAAGAAAGAAATAATTGAAATAATTTATCAATATAAAAACTATATAGACATAATAAAAATCTTCATTAATTTTATCCCCATAATTATTGACATGAAAAAATCTAAAATGTATGAGTCCGTCATAAACCTGATGCAGAGGCTGCGTAAGTTTTAAAATGAATAGTAGGAACTATGGAAGTGCGAAAGCTACGTTTGGTTGGATTTTAGCTACAATACTCTATTATTGGTTCAATAATTTGCATTTTGTTTTAATACATAACATTTAACAGTAGGAGTGGAAGTATGCGCACTGATGATGATAAATGTGATTTGATAGATTTTGGCTTTATATAACAAAAATCTCACAAATTTTGGTTAATGTTATTAATCAAACGCAGTCAATCCAATTTTTAATCTCATATATAACTAAAATGTTATTAATCAAACACAATAAAAAACTACATAAGAATTGTCTAAGAGAATGCAGCCATCCTGATATTTTTCTGTGTGGTTTAAAAATCACATAACCAGCTACCGCACATGAAGCCAAAAGTGCGCTCAAAAGAATGTACAACTTTAGGTCAAATGGGTAGGAAGCATATACTTATATTGCGGACATTTTCAGACAAGAATATACTAGCTGTTGCTGACATTTTCAGACAACTGTGCGGAGCCTAACATCGCCTCTCTTCAGACCATGTGCGGAGCCTAACATTGGCGCCACATAATAGATCATGAAATCACATAAGCGCCACATAATCTATTATCGCTTTGCATTCACATAATGCAGAATGTAGGTACAATCACAAATCGATATAAGTATGCAATGCCACTCACAGGATTTTTACAGTACCACAAATTTGAGTTCTCTCCTTTGAGAAATCCTTGTAGGCCGAAATCTATAGAATGGCTATTCATGCATCTGTCCAACCGCTGGCTTCCCAATTGTGCCTCGACAGATCGTTGATAAGTTTTACTCATCGTCAGCTTAAGCCTCTCAGTAGAACAATCCCAACTCGTGGAAGGAAAAATGCGGCAGTACTTCCCATAAACATAAACATGACTTTGATAACAGCCGTATATTCCGAAGATGCAGGTGATAATGCTCTACAAAGTCGACGCATCGGCAATCATCATTTCAATCTCTGGGACGATCACTTCATACAATCTCTCTCAACGCCTTATGGGGTGGGTAATTCATCCTACCTTCATCTTCATTTTCATTTTAATTTATTCTACTGCATATTCTTTACTTCACAGTTAATAGTAATCGAATTTTGTGTATTTATTTAATGAAATATGGATCAGGCATCTTCCTACCGTGAAAGGGCGGATAGACTTATAGGGGAGGTCAAGGATTTGTTCATTTCAATGCAGTATGTGGAGGAGGGACAATTCATTTCTCCCATCACTGATATCCTTCAACGCCTTCTGTTGGTCGATAACGTTGAACGTTTGGGGATCGATAGACATTTCATAAATGAGATCAAAACAACACTCGATTACGTTTACAGGTATGTGCTGCTCTCCACAGCGCCGTTATAACTTATCATAGTTTATGGTTTTATGGAGCTGTCTATTGCTGATTTTCAAGGGTGAATTTAATTCATAAAATCTTGTAATTTCTATTATTGGTTTCCCAAGTGTAAAAATAAAATCATCTGACACTAAAACTTCCAAAAACATCCACACTGTATAAGATTTAGCAATGTTTTTATAAATTTTGAAAATTCATGACCGAAAAAACAGGTAAAAACCAGCCATTAGACAACTAGCTTTTATATATCCATTCTAACAAACGTCAAATTATGTTTGCCCGGCGGCAGTCATTGGGGTGAAAAAGGCATTAGATGTGGTGTGACTGATCTGAACTCAACCGCCTTGGCACTTCGAACTCTTCGACTGCATGGATACACTGTGTCTTCAGGTATACCATATTCAGATTTATTATTACTAAGTGACTATTGACGTATACATTCAGAATTTGTTAATAAATGACTAATTCAAGATGTGCTAATCTTCATCTTCATGTATGCATTCAGATTCATCATTCTATTGGTAAGTTCTTAGTTCTAAATGACTCTTCAGGTCTACATCCAGATTTATTATGTACTAGATGACTAGCTGAACTTTTTTCAATATAGCCGCCCAGTGCCATCAACGTGCAGATATTGATTGATAATACATTAATATACTATTAATATGTCAGATGTATTGGAACAATTCAAAGACGAGAAAGGGCAGTTTGCATGTTCCACTAATAAAAGAGAGGGAGAGATAAGAACCGTTCTGAATTTATTTAGGGCTTCCCTCATTGCCTTTCCCGGCGAGAAAGTTATGGAAGAGGCTGAAATTTTCTCTGCAATATATTTAAAAGAAGCCGTACAAAAGCTTCCGGTTTCGAGTCTTTCCAGAGAGGTAAGGCCGTAATACTACTATCACATTGGTTAATTTACAAATATGTTGCAATTTGTATTTTCTAGTTTAAACTCTGTTGTTGGCAGATAGAGTACGTTCTGGAAGATGGTTGGCACACAAATTTACCAAGATTGGAAGCAAGAAACTACATCGATGTATTTGGACAGGACCCTATTTATGAGTAAGCCAATGATTTGATCCGTCTTTGAAGACTTTAGTTTCCATGTAAACTTTTCAATTGATGCAATTTGGGTTTTTCAGGAAAACTGAGAAACTATTGGAACTTGCAAAACTGGAGTTTAATATCTTTCATTCCATTCAACAGAGAGAGTTAAAGCATGTCTCCAGGTTATGATTTATGCTGTGTCATTGTTATATATATATATATATTCTTCAAAGACAAATTCGGATTTGAGTGGTCAAATATGGATTCGAATTTTAATGTGTGCAGATGGTGGAAAGATTCGGGTTTCTCTCAACTAACATTCAGTCGGTATCGTCACGTAGAATACTACGCTTTGGCCTCTTGCATTGCCATTGACCCCAAACATTCTGCATTCAGACTTGGATTTACCAAATTGTGTCATCTGGCAACCGTTATCGACGATATCTACGACACCTACGGAACGATGGACGAGCTCCAACTCTTCACAGCAGCACTTAAAAGGTCGGTCCAGTACTAGTGATCATTATCAATTCAATGAACTTTAAATTAGAATGATTTCTTTACTAAATGTGTTTGTATATGATCAGATGGCATCCGTCGGCTACAAAGTCGCTTCCAGAATATATGAAATTAGTATACATGGTGTTTTACGAAACCGTAAATGAACTGGCGCGAGAGGCAGAGAAATCTCAAGGCCGAGACACGCTCAACTATGCCCGACAGGCTGTATGCATAATGATATATAGATGTATTTCTTTCTCAGAGCGCATATTATTTTCAGTGGGTGATGGTTAGTTAATTTCCTCTGCTTGTGCCTGTGCCTGTGCAGTGGGAGGCTAATATTGGTGCTTATTTGAAGGAAGCAAAGTGGATTTCCAGTGGTTATCTGCCAACGTTTGAGGAGTACATAGATAACGGAAAAGTTAGTTTCGGTTATCGCACAGCCACATTGCAACCCATCCTGACATTGGACATTCCCTTTCCTCATCACATACTGCAGGAAATAGACTTTCCCTCGAAGCTTAATGACTTGGCATGTTCCATTCTCCGACTCAAAGGTGACACTCGCAGCTACGAGGTACACACTGTCCATTACCTTTTATTATCAAATCAAACTGAAAGAGTTTGCATTCAGTGGTTCTTATCTAAAATCAAATTAAAGATGATATTGACATTGCCATTGCCATGGCGAATGCAGGCAGAAAGGTTGCGTGGAGAAGAAGCTTCGTCGATATCGTGTTATATGAAAGACAACCCTGGATCCTCACATCAACGCTTTGATCAGGAAGGAGATGAATGAATTAAAATGGGAATTTCTGAAACCAGACAGCAATGTTCCAATTTCTTCGAAGAAACATGCATTTGACATTCTGAGAGCCTTCTACCACCTCTACAAATACCGGCATGGCTTCAGCGTTGCCAACATTGAAGTAAAGAATTTGGTGATGAGAACTGTCCTTGAATCTGTCACTGTTCCTATGTAACCACACCTCAAAGCTCTTTTTTTATTATAAATAAACACTTCAATCAAACTTTAAACAATATTTTCATGTTCTGAAAGAGAGTGGACAATAAATGTTCTGTTATTTATTTTATATACAATTTTTATTATAGCAGGTATATTGTAATTAGTTGCAAGTAAAACTCTTTTGACTTTGGTATTAGTTGGTGTCTTTTGATGCAGCTATAAAGAATTAAAAACTGTTTTGCAAAGTATGACTTAAGTATTTGTAAAATATTTTTTTTAATTTTGTTGAAAAACTATTTTTGTAAACAGCTGATTGGTGGATAGAAGATGATGTAACCTTTGGGATTTGGTATCTGAATTTAAGTTGACATGTGGCAAGATGATCATAATAATAAAATTAAAAAAATAAAAATTATATCCCATTGCCATCTGTTAGCCAGTCTTGAGGGCAAAGAAACGGTCAGCATTAGGGATTCAAGATATTCAAGACTACATTAATAAATATCAATTTGACAGAACAGCAAAGAAGACAAAAATCCAACTCGTAAACTGCGGCTGAATCCGCTTGCCTGGCCTCGATATGAATCCGCTTGCCTGGCCTCGATATGAATGGCAGAGGACAATTGTGCACAAGAACAAGACGTAGGAACGCCAGGACAAACGCAGATTGCACATCAACTTACTGTAACCACAAAGTCCACAATGCTTGGGAAGTAGTGGTTGTTAGGTCCGCATTGCGACGAAACTAAATCTTATCACAGTTTTGCGTACAATGCAAAGGAAAGGAACGGAAAGCCAAGCATCACCGTCGACCGGTGAGCAGAGCAGAATTAGCGCGACAGAAATTCCTCTGCAAGCCAATCAAATTAGTAGGTGATTCTCCGGAGCTCTCTTCCCAGCCAAAAATTTGCATGGATCGCTTGTCCTAGTGTGGGGCCGCAGGAGACTTTGTCAATCATAATTCATAATTCCTATTCCTATTCATAATGCCCCCTTGAGCGTTGCACCACAATGTCCACTGAAAGCATTCAGATTTTTCAAAAGCAAAGAAGTTCCTACTGGTTTCTACGATATCAAAAAGGGGTACCTTAACAGAAGGACTGCCTGGTGGTAAGGATACTATCTCTAATCAACTACTAGTTAATACCAAAATATTGGAAGTGTCCTAAACAAATAATTAACAAATTATGAATTTTATGTACAGGGATGGAAGTGCAGTGTATGGAAGCGACATTAATCAGTCAAGAGAAGTAAGAACATTCAAAGATGGTAAGTTGAAGTTGGGTGAGAATGGCCTTCTTTTGCACCAGACAGATGGAATTTCTGTCAGTGGAGATATTCGTAATTCATGGGCTGGCCTATCGATTCTCCAAGCCTTGTTTATCAAAGAACATAATTCTGTCTGCTACATGCTCAAGGTAACTCTCGGCCTCTCATATTAGTTCATTTTAATAATCAAAACAGACAGCTGGCAGTAACGTAATATATTTATTCGAACAATGCAGCAACATTATCACGATCTGGACGACGAGGAATTGTATCGTCATGCAAGATTAGCGACTTCTGCAGTGATTGCCAAAATCCACACCATTGACTGGACAGTAGAGACCCTTAAAACTGACACCCTCCTTTCTGGAATGCGCGCCAATTGGTGTATATTTTTTATCACTTCGTGTGATAATCCTTAATTTTAAAAGTTTTAAGTTTTAAAATAGTCATATTTTTTTTATCATTTTATATAATAATTCTAAATTTAAAACTTATGAGAATCTCATATTCAGTCACGTTAAGGTTATGAAAGAAAAATTCTACGATCATTTAATAAGGGAGTAAGAAAATTCAAACAGGTAATAATTTTGTTATGAAATCGGGATATCTTTTTCAAAACATTATATTTAAAATCAATAATAAAATATTATATCTAGATGAATGTAGGAGAAGTATTATATCTAGAAGGAGAAATAAAAATCCTATTAAAAATGTTTTTCATGATAATAGTAAATAGTAGTTAATATAAATGAAAAATAGAAATTAACTATTAATGTAAATTAAAATATATAATTAATAATTATGAAAGTTTTTATTTTCTATCATTAATAAATATTTAGAGATATATGTAAATATTGTTTGATGTAATGTGGTAAATATTGTTTAGTATGTGACTAGCACAATTACTTAACTTGTAGTTATGATTTTTTATTTAGTTAATTTTTTTTTATGAAATATAATATATTAATTAAAATAATTTAAAAAAATATTGTTTTTATAGTCTTATAAGCTATTATTTCTCATTTCCTATTTATGCTAGTCTATAAAGAAACTTGCATATTTTTATAACATAAGTCAAGAATATTACTAGAAGTATGTAAGGAAGCTTGAATATGCTTGTTTTATGCTACATTGCAATAACCTATATCGTATTTAAATGGACATTTTTTAATTCCTTTTTGTTTTAATTTCTTTCAAATTGTAATTATATTTGTTTTATCATATATTTTTATAGCAAAATTATCCTATTGCTATATATTTTCAATCTCTTCTTAAGAGGCCGGTACTAAGCAACTTTGTTGCTTATTCCACTTGTTTAATCTTCTATTTTTTCTATATTATCAGATTTTTTTAATTCTATAATAAATAGAAAATAAAATACATAAAAAAATCATTTAACAATAAGTTGGAGTAAGGGCCTATCATGCTATCAACACTAATGCATGAAATCTATAAAGGTAAGAATTTATCAAAACATTTGGGACCATAAGGTAAATGTATTTCCATGGAACCTTTGTTGCACTCTCTTGCCACATGATTGTAGATCAAGGGTTTGCACTTTGTAATTTTAATATATATTTTTATTTATAATTTTATTTGAAAATTCATGATCATTTTGCACTTTGTAATTTTTAAATATACATAATTCCCGTATAGTTAATGATAAGGTCATTTTACTTGCTTTTATAACATCTCACCTGTTTCGGATTACTTTCCTTCCGTTATTAGGTATGTAGTTCATACACATGACATTGAGTGATAATGTTAAATCCTCTCTTATTACCGGTTACAATGGGTGACATTTATTACCGGGAACAATTGCTGACATGGTTTGGGATGTTCATAATCAACTTCGATTATGTCATCTAAAAACCTTTCAATTAACTCGCATAAAAACTTTTAAAACCTAAACTCTAGGTTTTTTTTTAAATATTAAAAATTGAATGACGTTTCTTTAATATTATGTTAAAATATTTAAGCATATTATCACTAATTTAATTAAAAGTTTTAAATTAAGAAAACAAAATCAATAATAACAAGAGTAGCGTGTTAATTTCACACAATTTGGAGATGAGGCATGGGTTACATGGAGAGGTTAGGGTTTGAGATCTTAGATCAAATCTTAAACCAACTTTATAGTTTCCTCTTACAAGGAGATTCTCTCAAAAAGGGAATTAGCGTTGAGGGAAAATTCCTTTACCATGGAAGAAATCATGGAGGGCAATAATGGCTCGACAGCAAGTGATTAAGAAACTAAAGGGGCGTTTTCTAAGCGTGCCAAGCATACAATCGAATATCAATATAAAAAATTATTATAACCCCATGACAATTAACAAGTGGTGAAGGAAGTTAACATGTGGAGAGCTAAGGAAATTGAGCATGCTACAATGTGGGCATTCAAAGAAAAAGAGTGTGTCAGTGTTAAAGAAAACAAGAGAAGCAAAAAAAAGGACAAAAACACAATGGGCATATGGATTGTCTTCTCATTATTAATCAATATCATATATAGGACTGTACATCATAACAATACTATGGGTGAATACAGTAGATCAGAAAATATTATGTGTCACTCAACTAACTAACTAACTAACCAGTGAGATTACATTCTTCATCACACCTCCTTAATCTCAACTGGTAGAACATCTTCAACATTGTCTATGCCTAAGTGCTTTCTCTTATAGAGAAATGCAGATGTTCCCAATGGTTTGGTGAACATGTCATCCAACTGCTCCTTAAAGCCACAAAACAGTAAGGAAATTTGTCCATCATTGACTAACTCACGAATGAAATCATTGTGAGTGTCAATGTGTTTACTTGGACAGTTGTATTGCAGAGCTACTATCACCGAAAATAAAAGTGGGATCATTTCGAGTGTGTCCCATATCCTTTAAAAGTATTCTTAGCCAAGCTGCTGTGGTGGCTGCTACATATTCTGCTTCTACAGAAGACATGCTGACAATGGGTTGTTTATGAGATGCCAAAGTGATCATATTTGTACTCAAATGGAAAGCATAACCAGATGTGCTTTTCCTATCATCAATACTACTTGCAAAATCACTGCCAATGTACCCTGTGAGAGTAATGTCTGGTGTATGAGTGTACTAGAGGCCATATCCAAGTGTGCCTGCAACATATCTCAAAATTATTTTTTCAACTTTCCAGTGAGAGTCTTTGGGAGACTCCATAAATATGGAAATAAGACCGACAACATACATCAAATCAAATCTAGTTGCAGTCAAGTACATTAAAATTCCTACCATTCATTTATAGAGTGTAGCATTTACTGTTGGTCCATCATCATTCTTGGTTAACTTGGTGCCAAGAGCAATGGGGGTTTCTGTTGGTTTACATTTATCCACTCTGAATCTCTGCAAAATATCAATAGCATACTTATGCTGGCAAATAAAAATACCTTGATCAATTTGAGTAACTTCCAAACCAAGAAAGTACTTCATCAGTCCTAGATCAGTCATTTCAAATTTCTTTTTCATGTCTGTCCCAAATTCTTCAAGCATCAGATTACCATTGTAAATCATGTCATCAACATAAATACATACAATCAATATTTTACCTTGCTTTGTTTTGACATACAGAGTGGTTTCATTGATGATTCTATTGAAACCATTATCGATGAGGTAGGAGTCAATCATAGCGTACCAAGATCATGGAGCATGTTTTAGAACACATAAGGCCTTTTTCAGCTTAAACACTTTGTGTTCATGACCTTTGACAGTATATCCAGGTGGCTGGTCTCCAAAAACTTCTTCTTCAAGAACGCCATTAAAAAAGGAAGATTTCACATCCATTTGATACACATGCCATTGATGTTGTGCTGCAATGGAAAGTACATCTCTGATGGTTTCCATCCTTGCTATAGGAGCAAAGGTTTCGTCATAATATACACCATGCTTTTGTCCATATCCTTTGGCAACCAACCTTGCCTTGTGTTTTTCAAGTTCTCCTTTTTCATTTAGTTTGGTCTTATAGACCCATTTGACTCCAATACTGGTTTTTTTTCTACAGGGACATCAACAAGATCCCAAGTCTATTTTTTCTCTATTGCATCAATTTCTTCATTCATGGCTTTTATCCACTGTGCATCCTTCACTGCTTCATTAAAATATGTGGGATGAGAAGAGAATAGAGCATACTAAAGTTTCTCATCAATAACTGGAGTCTGTTCGTATAACTCTCTTAAGCTTCTGGTTTTTAGGTTCTGTGGTGGACTCTTTGCCGGTGTTTCCTCTTGCTATTGTACTTCCAATATTGGAAGTCTGATAGGTAGATCTGAAATTTCTTCCTATTGTATGTATGAAGAATCACTCCAGCATTTGTCTTAAATGAATTTTACGTCTCTTCTCACCACAACTTTTTTGGTGACAGGATTATACAATTTGTACACATTGTGATGTTCACTATAACCAGTGAAAATGCAGAGCTCACTCTTCTTATCCAAATTTCTTCTGATTTCATCAAGTATATGCGCAAATGCAACAGTGACCAATAATTCTCAGATGTAAAACACTAGTCTTAGTGCCACTCCATGATTCTTCAGAAATCTTTTCCTGGACACTCATCGTGGGTGATTTGTTGAGCAAGTAGACTGAGCTTGCAACAACTTCATCCCAATACTCATCTGATAGCTTCTTATGTGACAACATGTTGTGGGCCATGTTCATGATGGTATGGTTCTTTCGTTCAACAAATTCATTTTGTTGTTGAGTGTATTTGGCAGTGAAATGTCGTTGGATGCCATGATTCTTGCAGAAGTTTGAAAACTCATGTGAGTCATATTCACCTCCACAATTTGACCTAAAATTTTTAATAAAATTTCCAGACTACTTCTCAGTGAGATCCTTGAACTCTTTGAACCTGGAGAAGGTCTATGATTTGTTCCTGAGGAAATAAATCCATATTTTCTTGTTGAAATCATCAATAAAGGCCATAAAATAAAAACTACCTCTTATGCATTGGGTTTGTGTGGTTCCACAGAGGTATGTATGAATTATTTCAAGATGTTCTTTGGCTTGAGATGTGGAAGTGGGGAAGCTTTCCCTTTGATGTTTACCAGTGATACAATCCTCAAAGGTGATGGATTGTTCATGAATAATCGGTAACCCTTTGACCATTGAATGTTTGTGTGGGATATTAACTTCAAGAAGATGCCATGAATCTACAATGCCATAACCATGATTCATCTAGACTGGAAACTATATGGGCTACAGACTGTGGAAGGTTGGCACTCCTGAGACTAAGAGGAAATATTATTTTCTTGCTTATTTCAACTTTGGATATGAGTCTCTTACTAGGGGGTTTATCATAAATAGTACAATATGTATCATAAAATCGAATATCATATTTCTTATGAAGTAATTGACCTATACTGATCAGATTTACATTCAAATGTGGTACATAGAAAACCTTATGAATAAACTTCTTTTCATTTTGCTTTGTAAGTATTTAGGAATAGTACCTTTTTCATTTGACTGAATCATGAAGTCATCTCCCAGCTCGATATTTGTGACAATAGAAGAATCCAAACTAGAGAATAGTGACTTGTTACTTGTGATGTGAGTGCTGAAACTGCTATATAGTAGCCATAAATATGAGTTGCAATGTTCTTCAGTTGCTTGATAAGACATAAACATCACCTCTGATGATCCTTCTTCTTCGTTAGAGACATTGGCTCTGCTATTGTTCTGGTTACTATTCTGGTCAGCTTTCTTCTTTCTGCAATCTCGTTCATAGTGTCCATACTTCTTGTAGTAGTTACACTGAATATTGGACATATTGTTCCATCTCTTGCCTCTCCCCCTCTAACCGTGAGAGTTGTGAGATGTTCTGAATTATCTGAGTGTTCATGACTATGAATGGTTCTGTTCTCTGTAGTTGGACCCTCGACCTCTTCTTCCTCGGCCTCGTTCTCCTCTTCCTTGACCTTTGTTGAGGGAATCTTGGGCGGTGAACGCATTGGTCAGTGGATCTTCTTCTTAATTGAGTCAAGCTTATGAGATAGAAGAGATCAAGTCAACTATTTTAGGGTGAACCGAGATAAATCTTTGGCTTCTTCTATGGCAGTCATTACCATAACAAACTTCTTGGTGAGACACCTAAGAATATTTTGAACAACTATCTTCTATTCTACAGGTTCACCATGGGTTTGAAATTGGGTCACAATGCCCAAAACCCTAGTCATAAACTGATCTACAGTTTCTAACTCTTTCATCCTCAAAATTTCAAATTGAAGTCACAGGGTTTGCAGTCTTACCATTTTTACTCGATCTGTTCCTTTGTAGGAAGATGCAAGTAGATGCCATATTCCAAGATTGATATGCACTAGTAGCTCCCAAGATCTATGGGAAATAGACTCCTCGATGCAACTTTGGATTAGCCATGTGGCTGTGAGATCTCGATCTCAGTGAGTTTCTACAACACTGTTCTGGACATTATTCATTGCGGCCAAAGTATTTGTATCTAGTTCTTTGAACTCGATTTCAACCATATCCCAACATTTGTTGAGCTGGAGAAAATGAATTGGACACCTACATTAGAAGAGAGGTTCCAGTTCCAGAGGGAGATGAGGCTAAAAGCCTTACACTAGAAGAACTTGGTCAAGGCCAAGAAGATCATTGTTGATTCAATCATGGGTCACCTTGTACCACAAGTGTCTAAAGACACCAAAAAGAGATGCTCGATTCCTTGACCAAGCTATTTGAAGGAAAGAACATACATCAAAAGATGAACTTAAGAAACCAGTTGAAGAATGTGAAGATCCAGAATGCAGAGGCCATACAGTCTTACTTTACAAGGGTCTCTCAAATCAAAGAACAAATTGAAGCGGTAAAAGAAGAAGTGAAGAATGCAGGAGTGGTGATAGCCACCTTGAATGGCCTCCCAGGATCATGGGATTTATTCAATCAAGGAATGTGTGCTAGAAGGAAGTGATTACTTTCAGCAGACTCTTGGAAGAAGAAGAAGCTCGACTCATAATAAGAGAAGAGAAGATGGGAGCAACTAACTTGATCAAGCTCTCACCATCCAAAGGAGATCCCTCAACCAATGAGGAATATGAAGATCTCAACTCTTGAAGAACCTATTATCCACCTTAGCATTTGGATAAGAAATGATGCTATTATGAATGAAGAAGATGATGAAATTGAAGGCTCAAGAAGGAGTCTACCCACGAAACAAATAAAGATAAGTATTCAATTGTCATTTCATGATATTGTTTTGTTATGCATTTGTTTATATTCAGTTGATGTATTATGCATGATAGGATGTTTGCATTAATGACAATATACTACTAATATGCATGTGATGGGTAAGTAGCTCATGGTGTTATACAACTCTCCATTGCTACTTATCTAGAATGAAACCTCTTTGCCAACATATTGGATTAGTGCACAATCTCAATGTTGTCCTGGTAGAGATGGAAGGCATCTAGAAATGTTTCCGTGAGATATGGATGAATGTTGTACTGGCTAAAATAGTTGCATGATCATATATTTATGCATAAGAATTTGCCAGTATGAATATTCCTTATGAAATGTTTCTAACCATACAAATGCATTTGACTTGTAGGAAAGATCGCATACATAATCACCTACAAGCAAAGAAGGATGAGACCTGTTCCGAAGAACAAGTGATGACAGTTCAAGATGAATAATAATATGACAAATGCCGTGACATCATTGATGCATAACCTTCTAGCTATTAAGAAGTAACCAGAAAGAAAGGGAAGAGCAATTCAAGAAGAATGATGTCTAGGATGCAGTATCGAGACTTGAAGAGAAGTTCATAGTTTCATGATGTAGTAGATGGAAACATCATGGGATACAGAGCAAGATTCATAGCACGAGGCTTCTCATGAAAAGAAGGCATAGACTACATAGAGACATTTGCGGCCAGTGGGAGTTGAAACACATACATGATGAGCTTGATGAATATCTTAACCTTTGCTACAAGGTTGAAGATGAAAGTCTATACACTAGATGGATACATAGAATATTAGTAGCATGGGAAGCTAATTGTCACTCCAGTACAGAATGTTTCAGTGCATAGAGTACGAAAGATAGAGGGCGTATGATGCTCCACTTTAGAGGGAGTGACTACAAAATATCTTGAGGTTCAACATGGTACGACAGGATGGACAGATTGCTGATGACTCTAGGTTTTACTAAGAGTAAAGTGGATTCCAACCTTTGCTTCAAGGTTAAAGGCGAAAGACCAGTGATGCTCCTCTTATGTGTCAATGCACTATTTTCTAGGCATGGAGGTGTGGACAAGGGAAGTATGCAATAGAGATCTTGAATAGGTTCAAGATGATGGACTGCAAGGCCATGACCACACTTATGGCATCGAACATGAAGCTATTGAGTGATGCTTCATCAGAGATGGTTGATGCTACGAAGTATCGTCAGATGATTGGGTTCTTGATGTACCTGACGAATATGAGACCAGATATTTGCTTTTCTATGAACACATTGAGACATGTTCACCTGATGGTTGCAAAGCATGTAGTAAGGTACCTGAGAGGTACAGTTGAGTATGTGCTCAAGTATGAGGCGAATTAGAAGATTAACTTGAAGGGTTATGTTGATTCAAATTGGGAAGGTAGTGCCATCAACAGGAAGAGCACTTCAGGATGTTGCTTCAATATAGGGATTAGGTGTGATCTCATGGATTAGAAGGAATCAATCCTGTGTGGCACTTAGTACAGCTGAAACAGAGTATGTCGCAGCTTGTTCAGCTAGTTGTGAGGTAGTATGGATGCAAAAGCTACTGTCTGATTTATTTGATCTCTAGTTGGATGCTACTTGTATACATTGTAACAACCAGAGTTGTGTGAAGTTGTCAGAGAATCCAGTGTTCCATGACAAGTCGAAGCATATCGAGATCAAGTATCACTATATCAAGGATATGGTGCAGAGGGGAGCAGTAAAGCTCTAGTATGTTGCGACAGAGGAACAGATAGCTAATGTGCTGACGAAGCCATTGGCTAGGGTGAAGTTTGAGTACTTCAGGGAGAAGCTTGGTGTTGTCTAGATCAAGGTTTCCTCCAAAGGAAAATAATGAGACCCATAGCCATTCTGACATGGTGAGAGGATTGGTTCCTTCCATGGTCAGATGTAAGGGATGAGCCATTCTGTCATGGTGGGAGGATTGGTTCCTTCCATGTTAGATATGAGTGCTAAATCTGTAATCCATTATGACGAGTAGCTCAGATGTAAGGGCTAATCCATTCTGTCATGGGGAGAGGATTGGTTCCTTCCATGTCAGATATGAGTGCTGAGCCATTCTGATATGACTGTAGGATTGGTTTCTACATGATCAGATATAAGGGCTATTGCCATTCTTGGAATGGAGCTGCCTGGTGAGGTACCAAGAATACTTGTTCTAGGACTGAGGGCCATTCTGATATGATTGTAGGATGTGTTCCTACATGATCAGATGTGAGTGCATGGCCATTCTAATGTGATTGAGGGATGTGTTCCCACTTGATCAGATATAAGGGCTGTTGCCATTCTTGGAATGAAGCTACCTGGTGAGGTACCAGGAACCCTCAACCTGGGGTTGAGAGCCTTTCCATCATGGTTGCAAGATGTGTTGCCGCATGGGTGGATGTAAGTGCAGAGCATTTTCATCATGGTTGTAGGATGTGTTCCCGCATGGGTGAATTTAAGTGCAGAGCCCTTTCATCATGGTTGTAGGATGTGTTCCCGCATGGGTGGATGTAAGTGCAGAGCCCTTCCATCATGGTTGCAGGATGTGTTCCCGCATGGGAGAAATGTAAGTGCAGAGCCCTTCCATCAGGGTTGCAGGATGTGTTCCCGCATGGGTGGATGTAAGTGCAGAGCTCTTTCATCATGGTTGCAGGATGTGTTACTGCATGGGTGAAAGAGCAGAACCTTTTTAGCATGGTTGCAGGATGTGTTCCCACATGGCTAAATGTGAGTGCTGGGCCTTTTTGATGTGATTATAGGATTGGTTCCTATATGATCAGATGTGAGTGCTGGGCATGCCTTTCTGACAAGTAGGTCAGATGTAAGTGTTGGGCGAGCCATTCTGACTTTGTGTCAGATATAAGCGCTGAAGAATACCTACATAGTGGCTAGGCCTACAACTAGCATGAAAGTCGGGCTGGCTCTGTAGAACTTCCTATGACGAGAAGAATCATGAGATAGCACCCATGGTACTGATCGAGATCGAGTGAAGATATAGATCCAGTGATGATCCAACAGTGATGATCCAGATCAAGTGTTGATCCAGATCTAGTGATGATGATCTAGATCAAGTGATGATCCAGATCCAATGACGATGTCCAGTGATGATCCAGATCGAGTGATGATCCAGATCCATTGATGATCTAGATCGAGTGATGATGTAGATCCAGTGATGATGATCCAGATCCAGTGATGATCCAGATCAAGTGATGATCCAGATCCATTGATGATGATCCAGATCCAGTGATGATCTAGATTCAGTGATGATGATCCAGATCGAGTGATGATCTAGATTTAGTGATGATGATCCAAATCGAGTGATGATCCAGATCTAGATGAAGATGACTTGAAGAAGAAGATGACGAGAACTCAATGATGATCCAGATGATATAGAGAATAAGACTTGTGCTGATAAATTGTGTCGAAAGAATACCTTCCTAGTTAAGAGGGAGTGTTGATGTAATTGTAACTTCAGAATGTATTCATCCATATATCTTATGTATTGTACCCCGATGTTTATTCTAGGATGTGTCTGTAATGTATTTGAGTCATGTCATACCCCGATGTTTATTCTGGGAAGTTTCTATAATGTAACAAGTCATGTCAAGTCATTGTGGGTAACCCTCCTATTAGTCAAGGGTTAAAGTCCCCACAGTTATGGGGTCCTAGGGTTATTATACTATCCTAGAGAAGTCTACCCTAGGTGAGTCATTGTAAGTCAGGGAAATAGTCCCCACCATTGTGTTAAGGATAAACCTCCTTGCTGGTCGGAGGAGGCAAAGTCCCCACAAGTTGTGGGGCACTAGGGTTATGAGACACTCCTAGAGATGTCAGCTCTAGTAAGTAATTCTTAAGTGAGGCCGACATGTTGGAGTGGGTTTCAAGTGAACGAAAGAATATAAATAGAGAGTGAGTCTCTATATTTATAACACACATACTCACTCATTGGGGTGCATGAGTGAGAGGAGAAGTTACTGGGACAAGAGAGAGGCTGCTGCTATCGGGAGATCATTTGTATGTTTTCAGGGTTTACTTTTGGTGCTGATTCTATCTCTGAGGAATTTGCGGGGTTTTCTCCTTTATGGTTTCCCCGAGGAATTTTTTTTGTATCTCTTGTCTCTTTTGTTTTATTGCTGTGCATGTTATTCTCTTAGTTAAAGATCTTAGGATCATAATGCTAGCTTGAATGATAAAAATATAACACTTTTCTGCAAGTGCTGAGAGTAGAAGGAACGTTGCTAGTTAGGGTGTTTTCTTCTTCAACCATGTGAGCACAATGCTGGAGCATTTTGATTCTTCCCTTGGTGTCTTATACTCATAGATTGACTCACTGATCAATTTTATACAAAAAATTCTACTTATTCATGGTCTGCAAACTCAGGCGTGGAGCTTCAACACGAGGTCAACTCTTAGAATGGTGCCATATCTGTGTTTTTTCTTCTTGTGTTCCAGTTTCACCACTACTTCCAAGTGTGTGTGCTTTCCACTCTGTGAAAAGGATTACTCGGACAAGGATCAGGTCATAAGCTTTGATACCATGTTAAAGAAATCAAGAGAAGCAGAAAAATGATAGAAACATAATGGGAATATTGATTTCCTTTCATTATTAATTAACAAAATATATAGGACTACATCGTAACAATACTATGGGTGAATACCATAGGTCAAAAAATACTATGGGTCACTCAACTAACTAATTATATCCAAGTGGCTAGTCTACATAAAATTCTTCTTTATGAACGCCATTAAGAAAGGAATATTTCACATCCATTTGATACACATTCCATTGATGTTGTGTTGCAATGGAAAGTACATCTATGATGGTTTCCATCCTTGCTATAGGAGAAAAGGTTTTGTCATAATCTACACCATACTGTTTTCAATATCCTTTGGCAACCAACCTTTCCTTGTGTTTTTCAAGATCTCCTTTTTTCATTTAGTTTGGTCTTATTGACCCATTTGACTCTAATACTGGTTTTTTCCTACAAGGATATCATCAAGATCCGAAGTCTGTTTTTTCTCTATTGCATCAACTTCTTCATTCATGGCTTTTACCCACTGTGCATTCTTCACTGATTCATTAAAATATGTGGGATGAGAAGAGAATAGAGCATACTAAAGTTGCTCATCAATAACTGGAGTCTATTCATATAACTCTCTTAAGCTTGTGGTTTTTAGGTTCTATGGTGGACTCTCTGCTGGTGTTTCCTCTTGCTATTGTACTTCAAATATTGGAAGTCTAATAGGTAGATCTAGAAGATCTGAAATTTCTTCCTATTGTATGTCTAAAGAATCAATCCAGCATTTGTCTTCAATGAATTTTACGTCTCTTCTCACCACAACATTTTTGGTGACATGATTATACATTTTGTACACCTTGTGATGTTCATTATAAATAGTAAAAATGCAGAGCTCACTCTTCTTATCCAAATTTCTTTTGAGTTCATCAGGTGTATGCGCAAATGCAACAGTGAACAATAATTCTCCGATGTAAAACACTAGTCTTAGTGCCACTCCATGATTCTTCAGAAATATTTTCCTAGACACTCACTGTGGGTGATTTGTTGAGCAAGTAGACTGAGCTTGCAACAAATTCATCCCAATACTCATCTGATAGCTTCTTATGTGGAAACATGTTGTGGGCCATGTTCATGATGGTACGGTTCTTTCGTTCAACAACTTCATTTTGCTGTGGAGTGTATCTGGCGGTGAACTGTCGTTGGATGCCATGATTCTTGCAGAAGTCTGAAAACTCATGTGAGTCATATTCACCTCCACAATCTAACCTAAAATTTTTAATAAATTTTCCAAACTACTTCTCAGTGAGATCGTTGAACTCTTTGAACCTGGAGAAGGTCTACGATTTGTTCCTGAGGAAATAAATCTATATTTTCTTGCTGAAATCATCAATAAAGGTCATAAAATAAAAACTACGTCCTATGCATTGGGTTTGTGTGGTTCCACAGAGGTATGTATGACTATTTCAAGATTTTCTTTGGCTCGAGATGTGGAATAGGGGAAGCTTTCCCTCTGACATTTAGCAGTGATACAATCCTCAAAGGTGATGGATTGTTCATGAATAACCGGTAACCCTTTGACCATTGACTACTTGTGCAGGATATTGAGACTCTTGAAGGGAAGATGAGTGAATCTAAAATGCCATAACCACAACTCATCTAGACTGGAAAATGTATGGGCTACAGACTATGGAAGGTTGACACTCCTGAGGCTAAGAGAAAATATTATTTTCTTGGTTATTTCAACTGTGGATATGAGTCTCTTACTAGAGGGTTTATCATAAATAGTACAGTATGTATCATAAAACCGAATATCATATTGCTTCTGAAGTAATTGACCTATACTGATAAGATTTACATTCAAATGTGTTACATAGAAAACCTCATGAATAAACTTCTTTTCATTTTGCTTTATAAGTACTTAGTAATAGTACCTTTTTCATTTGACTCGATCATGAAGTCATCTCCTAGCTCAATATTTGTGACAATAGAAGAATCCAAAATAGAGAATAGTGACTTGTTACTTGTGATGTGATTGTTGAAACCACTATATAGTAGCCATAAATATGAGCTGCATTGTTCTTCAGTTGCTTGATAAGACATAAACATCACCTTTGATCATCCTTCTTCTTCCTTTGAGACATTGGCTTTGCTATTGTTCTGGTTACTATTTGGTCAGCTTGCTTATTTATGCAATCTCGTTCATAGTGTCCATACTTCTTGTAGTAGTTACACTGAATATTGAACATATTGTTCCATCTCTAGCCTCTCCCCCTCTAACTGTGAGAGTTGCGAGATGTTCTAAATTATCTGAGTGTTCATGACTGTGACTGGTTCTGTTCTCTGTAGTTGGACCCTCAGCCTCTTCTTCCTCAACCTCATTCTCCTCTACCTCAATCTCTGTTGAGGGAATCTTGGGTGGTGAAGGCATTGGTCAGTGTATCTTCTTCTTAATTGAGTCAAGCTTCATGAGATAGAAGAGATCAAGTCAACTATTATGGGGTGAACTTAGATAGATATTTGGCTTCTTCTATGGCAGTCATTACCATAACAAAATTCTTGGTGAGACACCTAAGAATATTTTGAACAACTATCTTCTATTCTAGAGGTTCACCATAGGTTTGAAATTGGGTCACAATTCCCAAAAACCTAGTCATAAACTGATCTACAGTTTCTAACTCTTTCATCTTCAAACTTTCAAATTGAAGTCACAGTGTTTGCAGTCTTACCATTTTTACCAAAGTCAAAGTCAAAGGAGTTTGACACCAACTAATACCAAAGTCAAAGGAGTTTGACTTGCAACTAATTACAATATACCTGCTGAGGCAGGTATAATAAACATATTTCAAAGAAAGAAATAATTTATCAATATAAAAACTATATAGACATAATAAAAATCTTCATTAATTTTGTCCCCAGAATTATTGACATGAAAAAATCTAAAATGTATGAGTCCGTGATAAACCTGATGCAGAGGCTGCGTAAGTTTTGACATGAAAAAATCTAAAATGTATGAGTCCGTGATAAACCTGATGCAGAGGCTGCGTAAGTTTTAAAATGAATAGTAGGAACTATGGAAGTGCGAAAGCTACGTTTGGTTGGATTTTAGCTACAATACTCTATTATTGGTTCAATAATTTACATTTTGTTTTAATACATAACATTTAACAGCAGGAGTGGAAGTATGCGCAGTGATGATGATAAATGTGATTTGATAGATTTTGGCTTTATATAACAAAAATCTCACAAATTTTGGTTGTTATTAATCAAAACACAGTCAATCCAATTTTTAATCTCATATATAACTAAAATGTTATTAATCAAACACAATAAAAAACTACATAAGAATTGTCTAAGAGAATGCAGCCATACTGATATTTTTCTGTGTGGTTCAAATAGCTTTTCTAAATGTGATTCAGCGCTATTAAAAAACTACATAAGAATTGTCTAAGAGAATGCAGCCATCCTGATATTTTTCTGTGTGGTTCAAATAGCTTTTCTAAATGTGATTCACCGCTATTAAAAAACTACATAAGAATTGGCTAAGAGAATGCAGCCATCCTGATATTTTTTTGCGTGGTTCAAATTGCTTTTCTAAATGTGATTCAGCGCTATTAGAAAACTACATAAGAATTGTCTAAGAGAATGCAGCCATCCTGATATTTTTCTGTGTGGTTCAAATAGCTTTTCTAAATGTGATTCAGCGCTATTAAAAAACTACATAAGAATTGTCTAAGAGAATGCAGCCATCCTGATATTTTTCTGTGTGGTTCAAATAGCTTTTCTCTGTGGTTTAAAAATCACATAACCAGCTACCGCACATGAAGCCAAAAGTGCGCTCAAAAGAATGTACAACTTTAGGTCAAATGGGTAGGAAGCAAATACTTATATTGCGGACATTTTCAGACAAGAATATACTAGCTGTTGCTGACATTTTCAGACAACTGTGCGGAGCCTAACATCGCCTCTCTTCAGATCATGTGCGGAG
>LPNX010585498.1:0-12718 GCA_001517045.1 Pseudotsuga menziesii
CCGCCAAACACAATGAAAGAGTCAATGTTTAAGTTGAATAGTTATGAAAGCTTCAATAAATTGGGGTTAAAGAGTTGCATAGATCTTTTAGAACGTATCAAAAAAGTTCTAAAATATCGCAATGTCAAAAAGATGAAAACATCATCTGTGCTTCTTTATTTGCATCAAAGAGGTAAATTACCTCATAAAAATACCAGAAGATAGACTTGATGCTCATATTCATGCTTTAAGGAGAATATATTTAAATGATTTGGAAGAAAACATTGCATCAAGTGGTTTCACACCTACTACAGAATTTAAAAAAACTGAGAAAATGGAAACTGAGACAGTTGAACTAGCAGATAATTGTGATGAAATTCATGAATCCTTCAAGGAATGTTATTTATTTTCAAGCTCCTTCAACATAAAGGTGGATGTTCAAATATGCATAGAAGCACCAAAAGTGTTTAAATTGAGATCACGAGATGATGCAAATGTTCAGGTGTTGGTGAAATCTTTTTTAGAAAAATTTCAAACATCATTGCTCGATGCTCTCTTGATTCCATTTGATAAAAATGAGTCTGATCCACTAGTAAACCATGTGAAAATTGTAAATGAGACAGATATAAATGCTATAAATGTCAACTTTTGGATAGTTGATGGCCAACATACCATTCAAGCCGCCAAAGAAATTATAACAAATCCCAAGTATAGTGTATCTGCGGAGGCAAAAAAAAAAAGTATAAAGAACGTTCTGCTCGATCCTTGGATCCATCAGTTGATCCCAGTGTTGTGATTCGCATTTGTTTTCAATTAAATTCTGCAAATAATGTCTTCTTCAAAACTCCTTTCATTGATTGTGTGCGCTCTGCACGACAGTTCTTAATTGATAATGACAAATTAAAGAAAAGCATGATTGGAAATTCTAAGACATCGGATGACAAGGTATGTAATTTTAATTATTTTTGCACCTAAACTATTTTAATAATGGATTTTTATTATTATATATTGACTTATTTAATTTCAAAATATTATTCATATTTTCATATATACATTGAATTCTTATTAGTTTATGTTTGTTATTTTTAACAGGTTGACGATGAAATGTTGTGCTCCTTCTTTGATTGTCCACTTTCAAATTTTGCTGATAAAAAAATTCTTTTATATCTTGATCAACCTGTTTGGGATAAATGGGACACTATTTTTAATTGTTACCAATTAGGTACATTGGATTGTTCTCCGAGCCAACCTGGTTCTCAAAAGTACAAGATAAATCATCTAAATACTTTGACAGCTACTTCTTTTCGCCCCCTTCAGGGATTAAACATTGAAGAAATTGGCTCTGTAGAAGATAAGATATTGGATGGAACCGTTTGGTTTTCTATTCCATCGAACCATCCAATTGATGCCATAAAGTTAAAAGATTATTGTTCTAAATTGAAAACAAAAAGAACAATCCTGGATGCAATGGTTGACTACTGTCAAAGTCATGATAAAAAATTGAATGATAAGGATTTAACCACATCCAACATTCTTCAGCATTATGAAATAAATGATATCATATTTGCCAATTTCTGTACAACTGTTGAAGGGTCTACTTATGTAAAAGGATCGCGGAAAACAAAAATAGAGTCCTTTTTTCAGCAAGCATGTGAAGTACTCAATAGATTTATAAGTGGATCAACAAATGTTCAACAAGATGACAACTTTGAATTTGGGTGCCAGTTTGGGGGCCCTAGTCTTCTCTCAACACTTTTGCACTCTTCCCCTTCTCTGGTTGAGCCAGTACTATATACCGACTTTGTTGTTCTAGATGCACTTGCTTTGAAAGAAGAATCATTCCACATGGCTTATTATATTGAATTGTTTCGATTTTTTATCGACAAAAATGGGTTGACAGAATTTACTATAGTTCTGTTAGAATACCTTTGGTCATTTAAAGATGTCCACCAAGATTTGGAAATTGCCATAAAGAACTCCAAGTTCAAGTATAACATCACTAAGGGCATTTATAGGTACACAAAAAATTTGTTTAGTTATGATATAGTTTTAATTATACATTTCTATACCATAGAATTAAAAAAGGTTGAGGCTCCAGAACACTCTCACACTTTTAAAAACATATTTGATCAAAGTGAGAAAGATGTTGAATTCTGGGTGGATTTATTGGAAAAACACCAACAAAAGATGGAAGTGAATATAATTTTTTCTCTTTATGCGGGGACAAATTTAATCAAAGCTTGTCTTAACTATAAAAGAAGAATTGCATGCATTGTACAAAAAGAGTCATAAAGGACAACCATGTTGAAAATTCACAAAGCTTTTCAACTTCCAGGATCAACATCCATCAACATCCTAAAATATTCAGGTACCACAATTTGTTGTTTCCATTATAATTGTTTGGTTCTATCATTTTTTATAAGTCTTAATTGCCTACTTTAGTACATAGACTAATGATGGGGATTGTAAAGCAGAAAATTTCGACAACAGTCTACAAAACAACCATCAAGATAATGTGGATAATATTGAAAAAGGTTTGGAAATTGAAGCCAAAAGAGAAGAATATATCATACCAGGTACGCAATTTGTTTGATTGTTTCTCTTGTTTTTATTTAAATATATTATCTTTTCAACTATTAAACCCAAACTCGATGAACTCCTTGGAAAAGTTTGGTACTACACGTCCTTAGATGTTTTTATTATATTGATTTGGATTATATTTTGTTTATAATTCTTAATTCGCAAGTTTTTTTACTGCAATGACTAATGATGGAGATTGTAAAACAGAAAATGATGAAAATGGGCAACAAATAAATAATCAAGTTAATTTGAACAACAAAGAAACAAATTTGGATGTGGAAATAGAAGGGAATGAAATTATTTTACCAGGTACATAATTTTTTTTGCTATTCATCTTGTTATTTTTTAAATCTATTTTTTTGCCATATTGCATAACAATTTTGATTGTCGATTATAGGGAACTATAAGAACAAAGGCATCGATCAAGACCATGGTCACAAAATGATGGAAATGTAAAATCCATTAACAGATCAAATTTTGGTAGCAGGTACTTACTTTGAACTCTTGTTTCTCTTGTATTCTATTGATTATAGTTCACAAATACAATGAATATAATAATTAGGATAATGTGTCACAAAGCTAAAAAATATGAACATACTATGTCGATTATTTATCGTGGTTAATTGCTTGTTTAGTTATTTAATGAATTTTGTTCATTGTCACAATGTTTTCTTTATGGTACAATTTATTTGATGACAATGTGCTTGTGCTACAGGGATAACTTTCCTACACTGTCCAATGTTGTTAGAAATGCCATTGTGCTTCTGCTTGAAGTAAAACTAGCATACATTATATTTCCTTCATTGTGCAATGTATGTATCTGATAACAAAGTGGTTGTACTAGTACTAGAGCTAACATGCGCTAGCTTTCATTCACTATTCAATGTTGTTATAAATTCCCTTGTGCTTGTGCTAGAAGGAAAGCTAACTTAGGTTAGCTTTCATTCACTATGCAATGCGGTTATAAATGGCCTTGTGCTTGTGCTAGAAGAAAAGCTAACTGTGTAATGTTGTCGAAAATGCTCTTGTGCTTGTGCCATAAAGAAACCAACCTTATGTTAAATTTCTTTCGTTGTCTAATGTATGAACTTGATGAAAATGCCATTCTGCTGGTAGGAAAGCTATCACATGTTAGCTTTCATTCAATGTGCAATGGTGTCGTTATAAATGACCTTCTGCTGATGGTAGAATGAAGGCTAACATGAATTAAATTATATTTATGATGTAATGTATTTGATGATAATGTGCTTTTACTAGAAGAAAAATTAGCATGTTATTTAATGAATTTTATTAATTGTCACAATTCATAATATTTTTCATGTTTATTATAGTGACTAGCAATGACAACAAAGACATTGATCAGGAGAATGTGGACCAAAGTTGTAATCAAGAACACAATATCGTATCAGGTATATAAAAATGTTTTATTTCTTGTTTTCATATTTAGCGAGTTTAATTCATTGTAACATTTCATAAGATATTAATTGTATATTATAGAGGCAAACACAAACAAAGATAATAATAGGAAGATAGTGAAACAATGTTAAAATCAAGAACACAATATAATATTAGGGACTTTTAGCTTATTATTGATAATTTGAACCTTTTTTTCTTTCTTTCAATAAATTATGTCTAAGGGTGGCGTCCAGTGGGATTATTCCCATTTCCACTACATTTTTCTCCGACTCTATGATTTGAAGCTGTTTGGAATTATTTGTCACTTTTTCATTTCTTAGTAGCCTCTCTAGTCTGTTAACTATGCCTTGCATCTTGTTAGCATTCATTGTATACTTTAGCATGTATATAGAAACTATCTCTCTTGTATATAGATTCCATTCAATATTATATGTAGGGATGAAGGGGTACATATTATAAGTGAAATGATTGTCCTTGCACCTATCTAGAGTTGGGATTACACCTAAAGTGGTTGGATCTAGATCAACCATATTAAAGGTCCCTTGCTTCAAATTCACTGTTGATAATAACCTAGGATGTCCTATTAAAGATATTTAAAAGAAAAATCCACCTGCTAACTTTATGATTGAAAGCATCATGAGATCTCCAAATTTTCTGATACCTCAGCCATTGAATGACCAGATCTCCAAGCCTCCATGTTTTACTTAAGCAGGTGGCAATGTCAATCAGATCATAAATATCCCTTGTCTCATAGATATAAACAGGCTTTTCACAACTCCATATCCAATTCCTACATACTGGGTTGTCATGATGGATCTCTATTCCATATGGACAATTTTCTGGAATCATGTGCCTGAGACCCTCTAAAATAGCCTTGTCTTTTAGTAGAAATGTTAATGACTGTGACTTCTGTAGGGAAACCATCACAAACTACATCTTCTCATTGGATTCTCACTTTGTGGTGTTTCAGTATCCTTATGGCCCCAAACATAACAGCCAGACAATATTTTGCACTTGACTTGCTTTGATCCACCTAGAGACAATGTTCCCATGCTTGATCAAGAGTCCTATTAGGTTTGGACTTAGGCACCATGGATAAGAATCAAGATTGGTAGGATTATGGAAAAATTAAATGATTGGCATACTCTGATAAATGTATGACAGAATTAGATGATTAGCATGCCCTTATAAATGTATGGCATAATCTAGCAGATTGATTAAAAATCTTAAAACCGAACCTTTCATAGTCTAGTAGATTCATAAAAATATAATAAAATATGGAAGTATGATATAGAAAAGAATATCAGAAGCATATACTTGGACTGTGAACATACCTCCTTCACATAGCAACAATGCAGCCTCCTTGAGTCCTTCATATGGCAAAAACACAACCAATAAAACACTACAATGTGAACTCAGCCTCTTTAACAGACTGAGCTCACCCTTCATACCAATTTTTTGAGCAAGAATCAAATCCCATCGAATGTGGAATTTCCAATTTGGGTTTCTAGGCCAAAAATCTCTATTTTCTATGGCGTATTCAATTTCTATGTGATTGTATGGATCTTTTTTATTGTTTCTGCTCAGGTGTTAATTAATTCCTCCACCATCAAATTTATTTTTGGGTTAATTCATATGTATGTTAACCATCTCCTTGAAGTCGCTGATGGGAATCATTGCTAGTGCATTTGAAAATTCACTACAGCATTGAAAAATTACTCCCAAGCATATCATTTCCAAGTTAAATAAATTGATCTTCCTGATAATTGTGTAGTATGTCGTTGCTTTTGCGTTCTAAAATGTTTTACCTTCAATGAATTTCGTAGTGCACTTTTTGTTGGAGAAACCATTTGTCAAAACTATCCCATGCATTTTGAACACTCCTCTGTGCACAAGTATGCTCCAACAGCTATCATATGGTTAACCCTTTGCATGAAGCAAAACATCCCCAAATTGTACATTGTAGTAATTCCACACAGACACCCACATGGTAAAAAAATGAATCCACAGTTTAGTGATCACGGTTTATGAGAAACATTGACAAAATAAGCCTTCATATCATCACCTACAGCCAGTCCATTTGAATAAGAATTTGGTCAACAATATTCTAGTTTGTTTGGTTGTTGTTTATTACTTAGTACAATTACCTTGAAAACAGTTCAACAACGTTACCTTGTCATTCACTTGTGAACAATGACATTGAGGGAAGCATTGATATGCATGCCAATGGCTTAAATGACCTTGTAGGCTTGCAGTGATTCCCATACAAGAGTGCTGGGATTCACTCATCTTGGCCTAACTGAATCAGCCTTTTTTATGCTTGTATTTTCTAAGGGTAGATAAATAATTTAAGAGTGTTGTCTATGCACAGTCAGATCACAGGCTAAGTATGCTCCAATAGCTATCATATGGTTAACCCTTTGCATGAAGCAAAACATCCCCAAATTGTATGTTGTAGTAATTCCACACAGACACCCGCATGGTAACAAAAATGAATCCATAGTCTAGTGATCACGGTTTATGAGAAACATTGAAAAAATAAGCCTTCATATCATCACCTACAGCCAGTCCATTTGAATAAGAATTTGGTCAACAACATTATAGTTTGTTTGGTTGTTGTTTATTACTTAGTACAATTACCTTGAAAACAACTCAACAACGTTACCTTGTCATTCACTTATGAACAATGACATTGAGGGAAGCATTGAAATGCATGTGATGGCTTAAATGACCTTGTAGTCTTACAGTGATTCCCATACAAGAGTGCTAGGATTCACTCATCTTGGACTACCTGAATCAGCCTTTTTTATGCTTGTATTTTCTAAGGATAGAGAACTAGTTTAAGAGTGTTGTCTATGCACAGTCAGATCACAGGCTATTATACTCAACTAAGAACAAAGTACCATTCACCTTATCATTGCTTGTTTATGATTGGCACTCGGTAGAATTACTAGTTTGAACATTAGACAACAACGAACAAGCCCAAAGATGAAATTCTCAGAACCATTCCTATATGCATGTTGGTAAGTAGTAGCAGAGAAGTTTGCACTAAAAATTGCACCAAGAAAGAGAACAAAAAATATTTTCCATAGAAGATCCATATTGGTGAAATGATTGGGTTATCAGTTCCTCATTTGCATTGTTACAAACCACTTATTGTCCAGTAATATGTTCCTTTAGTCTTCAGATTCATAGGTGGTCAGTGTTTTTTGTAGGTTCAAGATGTTGTGATAGCATGGTGTTTTGTCCAACAGGTGATAGCAAATGCTAACCTCATCCCATCTCTCCTTGAATTTGTTTCTTTGATGCTATCAAAAGCAACTTGCATTTGGGCTGTGACTTCTGCAGGGAAACCATCACAAACTACATCTTCTCATTGGATTCTCACTTTGTGGTGT
The DNA here is from genome assembly GCA_001517045.1 of Pseudotsuga menziesii. Taxonomy (NCBI): domain Eukaryota; kingdom Viridiplantae; phylum Streptophyta; class Pinopsida; order Pinales; family Pinaceae; genus Pseudotsuga; species Pseudotsuga menziesii. The sequence continues at coordinate 7,374 of LPNX010585498.1, forward strand.
TTCAGTATGCTTATGGCCCCAAACATAACAACCAGACAATATTTTCACTTGACTTGCTTTGATCCACCTGAAGACAATGTTCCCATGCTTGATCAAGAGTCCTATTAGGTTTGGACTTAGGCACCATGGATAAGAATCAATATTGAAATGGAAAATCCATTAACATATCAAATTTTGGTAGCATGTACTTACTTTGAACTCTTGTTTATCTTGTATTCTATTGATTATAGTTCACAAATACAATGAATATAATAATTAGGATAATGTGTCACAAAGCTAAAAAATATGAACATACTATGTCGATTATTTATCGTGGTTAATTGCTTGTTTAGTTATTTAATGAATTTTATTCATTGTCACAATATTTTCTTTATGGTACAATTTATTTGATGACAATGTGCTTGTGCTAGAGTGATAACTTTCCTACACTGTCCAATGTTGTTAGAAATGCCATTGTGCTTCTGCTTGAAGTAAAAATAGCATACATTATATTTCCTTCATTGTGCAATGTATGTATCTGATAACAAAGTGGTTGTACTAGTATGAAAGCTAACACGTGCTAGCTTTCATTCACTATGAAATGTTGTTATAAATTCCCTTGTGCTTGTGCTAGAAGGAAATCTAACTCAGGTTAGCTTTCATTCACTATGCAATGCGGTTATAAATGGCCTTGTGCTTGTGCTAGAAGAAAAGCTAACCATGTAATGTTGTTGAAAATGCTCTTGTGCTTGTGCCATAAAGAAACCAACCACCTTATGTTACATTTCTTTCATTGTCCAATGTATGAACTTGATGACAATGCCATTCTGCTGGTAGGAAAGCTAACATGCTCAATGTGCAATGGTGTCGTTAGAAATGACCTTCCGTTGATGGTAGAATGAAGGCTAACATGAATTAAATTATATTTGTGATGTAATGTATTTGATGATAATGTGCTTTTACTAGAAGAAAAATTAGCATGTTATTTAATGAATTTTATTAATTGTCACAATTCATAACATTTTTCATGTTTATTATAGTGACTAGCAATGACAACAAAGACATTGATCAGGAGAATGTGGAACAAAGTTGTAATCAAGAACACAATATCGTATCAGGTATATAAAAATGTTTTCTTGCTTGTTTTCATATTTAGTGAGTTTAATTCATTGTAACATTTCATAAGATATTAATTGTATATTATAGAGGCAATCACAAACAAAGATAATAATAGGAAGATAGTGACAAGATATGTATAGCTTGTCAACTTGTAATTCTCATTTGTTTAATGATTTTTATTCATTTTCAACATTTTTTTAATGTTTAATACATAGACAAATAAGGAGAACAAAGAGAATGATGAAGTGCAAATATATAATCATAAACATAATATCATATTAGGTATTTCTAACTTGTCTTGTTTTTTTGTTATTTTTAAAATTTTAGTCCTTGTAAGAATTATAACATTTTAGATGTTTATTATCTGGACAAATAAAAAGAATAAAACTAACAATTATCACAATATTAAAGATGTATATATGTATTTCTTTTTAAAAGTGGCATTGCAAATGTTTTCTTTCATTACCAATTAAGTAATAAATGTGTTATATTAAAAAAATAGATCAAAAGAATATTTAAATTGGTATTCCATTAAAGGTTTAATGTTTTATTCTCTAGGTTCTATGCAGATATTGCGACAAAGTAATGGCCAATCTGAAAACAGTATACAAAGTACTCAAGGTGAGTGTATTTTTTCAACAATGATTTCTTAATGATTTTTGTAGCATGAATACAATGGCTTCACTAGTTTATCTGTTATTGTGTTGCAGAAAAAAATAAATGGAAAAAAATTAGTTATATTTGAATTAAAAGACATTTTTTATTACAGCGTTGATGATGATGCAACAAGAGAACATATTGAGAAAATGGGAAGGGTTGCACATTGTGCAATAGATAAAAAACAAACATGGTTTCATCCACATGCAAATTTGTTTCTTGAAATGTGTTTCAAGAATGAATCTCTTAAGATTGGAATTTGGTCGACTAATTTGAAGCTAAACATGTCAAGAGTTCTAAAAAATTTGGTTTCAGATATATCACAAAATCAACTTGTGTTTGTGTGGACTGCTTCATATTGCAAGCCACAAAAAGGAAATAAGGCCGCTGAGAATCCAACAAAAGTTATACACACTGAATCTTTGAAAAAAGTGTGGGATACATATAGTCAATATGATGTAACTAACACTGTTATAGTGGATTGTTCATATGAGACAGTTAAAGAAAACCCCATAGAAAATGTGATTCTTGCAACTCCATTCGTTGGAAATAACCAAGGGGATAAATGGTTGATCGATGAGCTATGGAGAATGTTGAATAAGTTCAACAAAGAAACAGATGTTCGAGATACTTTGAAGGCTTTTCGGTGATGAATTGTTCTTCATTATATGTATGACCTCATGAATTATTACTATACATGCAACATTTTTCAAATTAAGTTCTTATATTTTATTATGCTTTGTCATTATTAGAAGTTACAATATTTTTATTTTATTATTATTTTTATATAAAGATATTGAGTTAATAAAGGTTGCTAATTTCAATTGATGTTTAATGTATGAAGTTCGATGTAGAGATTATTAGATAAATGGTAAGTTTGTTTGAATTGGACTATTCAATTAATTATTGCATGTGTGGTTTAATTGATCATTATATCTCTTATAAATTATTGGTTTGAATAATGGTTAAATGTGAATTTATAAAATTTTGTTATTTCAACATATGATTAGGTTGTATGTGGAAATTTACATATAAACAATTTGATTGCTTGTATTGGGCCCTTCTAATTATATTTTCCATTGATAGTGCTAGAAGGAAATTTACTATATGAAAGCTAGCATGCATTAACTTTGATGACAATGTGGTTAGAAGGAACTCTAACATGAATTATATTTCCTTCATGACGTAATGCATTTGATTACAGTGTGGTTGTGTTAGGTGTAAAACTACCATATGAAAGCCAATTAGGTTAATTGTTTGAATTGTGTCACTGTAATTATATTTTCCCATTGCAGCTTTAGGAACTATTATTAATAACAAAAATAAAGTAGAATAAAAGTATTTGATTAATGTATATGTTATCATATCATTAGTTCAATCAATAGAATGAGGCTACTATAATTATATTTTTTAATTTCCATTTAACTCCTTATATGATTTCCTTTGTATAATAATGGAAAAAATTGACAATAGATAGGAATTACAAGAATTTTTAATATAATTTTAAATATTATGTTTTGATGTATTTAAGTAATGAAATGAAGCTATGTTAATGTCAATGATGTTTGTGGTTGCAGTACAGATGGGAATTAATATCAGTCGAAAGATGTTGTTGATCTTTGAAATGGAAGGAGTGCTCTTCGCGTCATATACTAGAGATGAACCAAATTGTCCTAGTCAAAGAATACCAGATTGGGAATTTGGTGACAAGTCTTATTTTTTAAGGCCTTTTCAGTCATAATTATTAAAATACTACTTAAAGAATTATGATGTTGCAATATGGACATTAAATGGCACATATAAGTACATTCAACATGTACTTGAAAAATCAGATATTGATATAAGAGACTTTGAATTCACATGGGATAGGTCCCATTGTCATTTGCAAAAAAAATTCAAAGCAGGGGGTACAATACAATATTATGAGAAAAGGTTGAGTGACGTATGGTCCCAGTATGGAGATAAATATGGAGAATCAAATGTATTTCTAATAGAGACATCAAGTCCTAATTCTCAATTTGTTGGATATCGGTCAAACCATATCTTGATAAAGGCCTATAAAGGAGAAGAGCATGATACTTGGCTTATGCAATTTTTATTACCCTTTCTTAAGACACCTCATCATATCAAAGGGAAACGTGAGTACATTAGAATGTTCAATAGAACATCAACTTCATTGTAATAGATGATGATTTTTTTTCAGAAATTTGATCACAAAAAACATTCTAATTTTTCAATACAACTTGGACATACTTTTTAGTGTTTATATATTTTTTGAAATATATGGTCATTTATAGTTATATTAATATAGATTTTTGTTGTTGTTTAAAATTGATTTTGCATTGGCTTTCATATTTATTTACTTAGGTGCATTACTACTTGTGTATAAAATGAAATTTAAAGTTTAAAATAATGATGCAATTATTACCAAAACGATTAGAATCATTTACTTGATAATAAATGCTAAGCAGTCTATTCATGTTAAATTAATATGAAATGGGTCATAGGTGATTTAGTTAAACCTTTTGAACTATTTAAGATATTTGATTTCTCAATCCAAAACTTCTCCTAAATTTATATACTTCAATAAATTAATTTTTGTAACCGCGATCATAATCATTGACTTAATGATTTTTAGTTGCCTATAAAATGCATTCATATGAATTTATAAATGAGAGATGTGATTTTGAAATAAAATTTTGTTTTAAATAAATTTTCATTTTACTTGCTTTCATTGAAATTATATGGCATTAGACTCCATTGTTTCTGAAAATAAATGAAAAAATTCAAGAACATTGCACACTGAATGAAAGCCACCTCTAGATTATATTCTTGTAACTTTGACTGTAGGAAAGCTAAAAGGTAGAGATGCTAGCTTTCCTAACTTTCCATATAACACAAACATAATTACATTGCATCGTGAGTTAGCTTTCATATGTTAGTTTTTCATCTAACATATCCAGATTGTCAACAAATACATAGCACCATGAAGGAAATCTAACTCGAGTTAGCTTTCCTTATAACAACATTGTAGGGTGAACGAAAGCCAATGGATGTTAACTTACAAACGTTAGCTTTCCATCTAACAAAACCACATTGTCATCATATACATTACACTGATAAGGAAATCTAACTCGGGTTATCTTTCTTTCTAATAACATTGCATGGTGAATAAAATATAACACATGCTATTTGTTGATTTTTAATTACTTATAATACGCATTAATACTCGTGTATAAAAGTGAAATTTAAATTTTGAAAAAATGATGCAATTCTTACCAAATAAATTAGAATCATTTAATTGAAAGTAAATGCTAAGTGGACTATTCATGTTAAATTAATACGAAATGGATCATAGCTGATTCAATTGAACTTTTTGAACTATTTAATATATTTGGTTTCTCATTCGAAAACTTTACATAAAATTGTATACTTAAATCAATTACTATTTATAATCATAAGTATAACATATTTTAAAATAATATGGCATTATGACTTTGAATTGCCTATAATATGCATTAATATGAATCTATAAATGAGGGATGTAATGTTAAAATAAAATTGCATTGCAAATAAATTTCTATTTCTTA
>LPNX010585498.1:13701-63139 GCA_001517045.1 Pseudotsuga menziesii
TTCCTCATTGTATTCTACGGTGGACAACTCGAAGGCGCCACCTTCGTCACATGTAGGAGCAAGAGAAGCAAAGGTAGAACGTTGGGTAGGCACTTGGCAACCCAGTGGCGCACTATGGTCCGTGCCCATTGGGACCATGATCCTACCATTCGAGGGCACTTGGGAAGACTCTCAGTCGTGGATCTTCCACAGTCCATATAATCACCGATAACCCATGGACTTGCAAATTTTATAGCTTCCCTTCTGTTGCAAATTTACCCAAGCTTACTCAATTTCACTATTGAAGGGATAGAAATGAAACTAATTTTTTTTTGCATAGTAAAATTCTTTGTGGCCTTCTTTGAAGGCTAAAATGGCCTTTGAAGGGCTCCGAAGGCTTCAAATTTGAAGCTTGGATATGACTAAAGTAATTACAGTTTACTGAAAGGATGGTAGTGTCGATATGAAAGTGTGCATTCTTTTGTTGCACCAGAAGCTGGGCATCGTCGATTTGGTTAAGAAATGTAATCTTATCGGTGAAAAGTATATTATCTAGTTGATTTGGTCACTTTTTTCTAATTAGTTATTTATGATATTCTTTGATTTATGGTAATTACTCATCGTTTTGTTGTTATCTAGTCTTATATATGCTATTGCTTAATGTTGAGAAGGAAATCAAGGACCTATTTTTATGTTGCCTTGAGGACCGACGCACCTATTGCTTAGGTGAAGTGCATCGTCGCCACACACTATGCTAAGAAGAACAACATCATTGACACGCTTTTTGTTCAGCAAAAGAGTGTCAATCACTGTTCACAATTTTTCCCAATTCTCCATACGACGCACTATGCTATTTCTACAAGATGCGTCACTGTTTTAAGAGTCCATAAAAGTCAAAATCTTATATGAGATCTCGAGTTAGTCATATAAAGATGGCTACACCAAGAAAAAATTTCATAAGTTGAAGAGCAAGTATTGTTGACGTTGAGACAAAAGATTGGACAATGTTCCAACATTATTCAAAAGATTGAAGAAAATCAAAGAAGATCGATTCTTAAAGATGGAGCTACTAGAAGCACTCCCATAAGAGATTGAAGAGGTACAAAATCTCTTAACACCCGACGGATTATGGAAAACATTTGATGAAGATAACTATAATCTATGGGCCATGGAAGTAAGAAGTTTGTGAAGGTCACAAGATTTGTGGTATTTCGTAGTTGAAGAGGATCCCATTGATCCAAAAGCATTTAAGGCTTTGACTAAGTTCTAGAAAGAAAGAAGGCAAGTTGTTGTCTTAAGTCTCATACAAGAAAATATAGATTATTCTATTTTTCATTACATTGCAGAAGCTTATACTCCAAAAAGAGCATGGGATATACTCAAAGAAGTGTTTAGTGAAAAGGAAGAAAGTCTAGAAGACTGTTTATAAGGTAGTCAATGATTTTGATCCAGCTCGGTTTGTTGATGGTAGTGAAAACAAACTTGTCACTATAGTGGTACTGAGTGATGTGAGTGACAGTCTCTCTGAGCAAGACAATTGATAATAGCATAGAAGCTGCAACAGTTACTGAGAATGAGCAACAGACAATTGATTGCAGCATAGAAGAAATACTAGCAGATAGTCCACCCCAGAACCAAAAAACCAGATGTTTGAGGGAGATCTATGAGGAGACTCCTATTATTGCTAAGCACCTATAGTGTGCTCTACTTTCCTAGCCCACAACTTTTGATGAAGCAATAAAGGATGCACACTAGGTACAAGAAATGAATGAAGAGATTGATGCTAGTGAGAAGAATCAAACTTGGGATCTTGTTGATATCCCTACATGCAAAACCAGTATTGGCCGAGTCAAATGGGTCTATGAAACTAAAATGAATGAAAAGAAGATCTTGAAAAGAACAAGGCAAGGTTGGTTTCTAAAGGATATGCACAATAGTATGGTGTAGATTATGATGAAAACTTTGCTACAGTATAAAGGATGGATGCCATTAGAGTTGTGCTTTACATTGCGGCACAAAATCAGTGGCCTATTTATCAAATGGATGTCAAATCTGCCTTTCTCAATGGTATTCTTAAAGAAGAAGTCTATGTAGACCAGACACTTAGATGTATTGTCAAAGTTCATGAACACAAAGTGTTTAAGCTGAAAAAGGCCTTGTGTGATTTAAAACATGCTCCACGAGCTTGGTATAGTAGGATTGAATCCTATCTCATCAACAATGGGTTCAACAGAAGCAACAATGAGCCCACTCTATATGTAAAAACAGATCAACAAGGTAAAATGTTTATTATATGTCTTTATGGTGATGACATGATTTACATCGATAATTTGATGCTCGAAGAATTCAGGGAAGTCAAGAAAAATGAATTTGAGATGACAGATATAGGTCTGACAAAGTACTTCCTTGGTTTGGAAGTTACACAAAGTGATCATGGTATTTTCAACTGTCAGCATAAGTATGCTACTGATATTTTAGAGAGATTCATAATGGATAAATGTAAACAATCAGATACCCCCAATGCTTTAGACACCAAGTTAACAAAGAATGATGATGGACCAGCAGTAAATTCTACACCCTATAAAAAAATGGTAGGACGTTTAATGCATTTGACTGCAACTAGACTTGATTTGATGTATGTTGTTAGTCTTATTTCTATATTTGTGGAGTCTCCCAAAGACTCTCACTAGAAATTTGGAAAAATAATTCTTAGGTATGTTGTAGGCACACTTGGATATGGCCTTTGCTACACTCATTCACCAGACAATGCTCTTACGGGTACACTGATAATGATTTTACAGGAAGTATTTATTATAGGAAAAGCACATAGGGTTATGTTTTTCATTTGGGTACAAATCTAATCTCTTGGGCATCTTAGAAACAACCCATTGTCAGCATGTGATCTACAAAAGCATAATATGTAGCAGCCACCACAGGACCTTCCCATGCACTTTGGATAAGAATACTTTTAAAGTATATTATGGGACACACAGAGGAGGATCCAACTCCTATCTTTTATGACAATAGTTCTGCAATAACATTGTCCAAGCATAATGTGTTTCATATAAAGAGCAAACACAATAACACTCACTATCATTTCATTCGTGAGTTAGTTAATAATGGAGATATTACATTACTGTTTTGTAGCTCTATGGAGCAATTGGATGACATGTTCACCAAACCATTGGGAACACATGTATTTGAGTTTCAGAGACAACACTTAGGAATTAACAGTGCTGATAATATTGCCCAATTTAGATTAAGGGGGTGTGTTAAGAAATGCAATCTCACTGCCCAAAAGTACATTATCTAGTTGGTTAGTTGAGTAGTGGATTTGGTCACTTTATCCTTATATCCCATAGTATTTTTTGACCAGTGGTTTTGTTGTTATGTAGTATGCCATTGCATAATAAATGAGAAGGAAATCAATATGTTCATCGGTGTTCCATCATTTCTACTTCATTGCTTTGTTAAAATTTAACAGATCATGTCTCTCGGAATCAACCCTTAAAATAGACAAATAATTGTAATTTTAAGTCCATTAGGTCCTGCCTTGCTAGGTTATTGATTAGCACAACCACTTAATTTATGGTCGGCGAACATTGATAGGACACAAGTTAAGTACAACAAAACAAAAAAAAAACGCTACCTAGTCTTAATTTCAGCAAATAATCTTCATGGGAACTACACATTAGCTTGAAGCTTAGCTTGAAGCCCAACTTCCAGATGGAGGAGCTTATTAGGAGTTTTATTAGGAGTTTGGTTGTCACACTAAGTGCACATTACCATGTCGTTAAATGCAGTTTTCTATTTTTTTTTAAATGTTTATGAACAACGACCATAGAATCAATTTGGAGAGTACACTTGTCCCATTCGGGTGCAAATTTGGAGAGTACACTTGTCCCATTTGGGTGCAATCTAGGAAGAGCATAGATGTCTTCCACCCCAAAAATATTTTTGATATAAAAGCCTATGTACTTAAAAGCTCCTAGTAAATAATTTAATTAAAGTCTTAAGCTGAAAATGTTTGCTTACTTGTATAACCATGAGAAATTGAGGGAAGAGGTCAATTTTAGCAGCGATTGTAAAATTATAGCTATCTCGTGAGTACCCAGCTGTGTACTCTAACTCCCTTCATAGTGAAATAATATGACTTCATTCAAACTTCCGCAACACGAATAATCTATGTCAAAGTAGTGATATGTTCTATTGAATATACAATCAGCCAAAATAAGAATAAGGGTTTATGACAGATGTTCCATTTGGAGTATTGTTATTAGGGGGCATCAACCAATGCTCGCCATTTGGCTGCTACCAACGCGCTCACAAAACATCAGCGATTCAATGTAATCCAGGAATCATGAGCATTGTTTGGATCTAAAACAATTCATTTTTTTTTTCATTCAAGTGATGTGTTATTTATATTTTGTATATCAGAATTTTTTTTAATAGGCATTCCTATCACGATAGAGAATGAACGAAGTCAAGTGCAAAATCAAATATGGCATTCGCATCAAAGCATTACTCAATTCTTACAAATTATAATGTGTGGGTATTAAATTATTTTTACTTCAATCTCCTTAATGGCCAATCCATGGATTTATTGTTGGTCAACTTTTTTTTTAATCTTTGTTATTGTAAATTCTTCAAATTTTCAATTCACCGACAACTTCAAATTTTAATTTATCAATGATGAGGGACATTGCTATTTCATGACTGTTATTATTATGATTTAGAGTTAAACAATTTAACAAAGTTTAGTTTGAACTTTTTAAGTATAAATAAGAATTATTAATGTAAGTATGTAGATTATCATAAATTATTATGACCTCATATGAAGTAATGTCTTGCTAAAACCCTTGGTTAGTGGTTTTCTATTTACTTAGTTCCAAGGTTAATATTGTAGACTCCACACTTCACACAAGAGAAAGTATTCTACACACCCATGAGGATAATTTTGTTATGGATCGGAATATAATTAAAAAATAGACCTGTAGATCAACATCATTCAAGGTTAGCCCCAAGGGATAGCTCAATTGGTTGGAGTCCAAATCCAAAGAAAGTTTGATATTGAGGTCGAAGGTTCAATTCTCATGAATCCAACTCTTTGGGTCCTACGGGGTTAGGGTCCCAAAACCAGAGCTGATACGGCGAGGCCCCCTACAATCATTACTGTGGATGCAGTGAGCCCCGACCTCTATTCTCGAGGTTGTGACCCATGTGAAAAAAACACATTATTTAGGGCATTCATTTTATAAAGGGATTAATTTTTTCCTTGGCTCCAACCATATAAACAAGCATATCTCTAAAACAATGCCCCCGAAAACTTGCTATGAAGATTTATGGACTCTACAAGATTCTTCAATGTATTGGATATGATCTAGGTCATGCCCATGTGCACGTTGGGGACAATAGTCAACTAAATGAGTTGAGCACTGTTATGGCATAAGATTATAAACATTACAAGAGAAGCAGGAATTACACTATATCGACATAAAGTATGCGCACAGACAATATGCAAGAATTCGAACCAATTTCTATTATTACTTCTTCTCTATGAAGGTTTGTTGTTTGTTACAATAATGCACATGTTTATATAGGATGCTGAGACACTTAGGTGACTACCCGTTACAAGAAGTTATAACGGTTCAGAAGTTCACTTGTCATAGATGACTAGAAGAAAGAAACATTTTGTCGATGTTCAACAGTCGTCAGTGCCAACAAGGAATATCAAGATGTTGTATGTTGAGTGAGAAACCTATCGAGGTTGTCAAAGTCAATTGTGTCAAGGTTTGAACTTGTCGAAGATGATGGTGAACTTGTCGAAGCAGTCGATGTAGTGGAAGTTCAACAACATGCCAACCGCTGGTTGGATCATTCCTCCTTCCTTAAGAAAAAATGGTCTCCATTGTGTATTCATTCACGTGAGGAAACTTGTTGGCTAATTCAGTAGCAGAGTACCATTTTCCTTGCGCAGGGAGTTCTCCAATTTTAGCCACTTGAAACAAGGGAATGGAGTTTGTCCTTGTGTGGCATATGCGTCATCCCACAATGGTGTTGCAAAGAAGAGGTTCCTGAACATATGGATGGATGACTTTGGGTTCTATTGTCTCCAAGTCATTTTGTTCCAACAATGGTGCATGGTATGGCTGAAGTAGATCTACATTCAAAACAACTATGTATGCCAAGGCATACAGGAATGTCAAGATGGAAAGCATTTTCTCCATTCTGTTTAAGGATATTGTATGGACCATATCGCAAAGAATCCATCTTTCCATATGGACTAGTGAAGCGCTCCTTCTTTAGATGTAACCAGACCTGATGCCCAATTTGGAATGAGTGAGGAATATAATGCTTGTCCTGTCAAGCCTTAGCTTTTGCACTAGCTCGTTGCAACATTTGTTGTGATTGCTTCTGGATGTTGTAGATTTGATCTATGAACTTCAATTCTTTCTCCACTTCTCGTCCTTCGAAGTCGGTGTCATTCGACTATGTCGAGGAACTAATCAAGTCGATAGGTTCTGAGTGTTGAAATCCATAACAGATCTCAAATGAGCTTTAGTCCATGCTCATCAGTCAATACAAAAAGATGTCCAAGCTTGTATATCAAGGTGTCCTTTAGGAAGTGGTCGGTAGTAGGCAACACATTGGTATGAAGTTGTCGATAAATTGTAGAGAAGTCAAAATCCACCAAATAAAGTTGTGGCCAAGTAGTGGTGCCATAACCCTGCATACTCATCACCATAGACAGTAAAGTAATGGGTGGTTAACTGAGAAAAGCGGCTATGGCATTGGATTTTCCTTTTCGATACTTAATTACCAACTAAAATTGTTGCAGGTAATTAATCCACATAAGTTGTTGGGTTGTCTGTAGTTTGGACAAGGAGGGGGTGAATTGCAAAGGTTTATGATAAGTGAGGATGATTGTCTTATTGCCAAGAACGTAATGTCTCTATTTTCTAAGAGATTGCACAATGGAATGCAGTTATTTTTCAATTTTTGAATACCTTATAACAGTGTTGTTGAAATTTTCAGAATGAAATGCGACAGGGTGACTTGACTGAGTGATCATTGCACCGAGAGCATAGTCCAATGCATCTGTCTCAATCACAAAAGACCGATTCAAATCAGACAACACAAGTATTGGTGCAATACAAAGCTTGTTTTTTATTTGTTCAAAAGCTTGTTGTTGTGTCGGTGTCCATTTGAAGACATTTTTTCTATTTCCTTTAATCAGTTGATTCAAAGGCCATGAGATGTGACCGAATCCAAGTATGAACCATCGATAGAAATTCTACAAACCAAGAAAACTTTTAGTTCATGAATGTTTTGAGGAATGGGCCAATCTTTGAGGATATGTACTTTTTTCTCGGTCGACATGAATTCCTACAGAGTCAATTACATACCCCAAATATTTGATGTTGGTAATCACAAATGAGAATTTTTCCATGTTCAGATATAGTCGATGTTGCTGGAGAGTGTCAAAGACTTAGCTAATCCCTCTGCCATGTTCTTGCCATGATCAATTGAAAATCAATATATCGTCGAGATAGGCAATGACATATATTTCAATGAATGGTCTAGAAGGTCATCCATATATCTCATGAATGTTGTAGGTACATTGGTTAAGCCAAAAGGCATGACTAACAATTCAAACAATCCTTCCTTGGTCTTGAAATCCATTTTCCATACATCGATGGAATCGATCGGAATTTGATGATATCTCAACTTGAGGTGGAGTTGCCTAAATAACTTATCACCTTCCAGGATGATGATGAGTTCATCTATCCATGGATGAGCGTATATGTTCTTTAATGAAATTTTGTTGAGAGCCCGATAATCGATGCACATGCCCCAAGTCGCATCTTTCTTTGGAACTAGGACGACTGGATTTCCACAAGGAGAAGAGCTGGGGTGGATATGACCCTTTTCGATCAAATCCTGGATTTGCATACGAATCTATTCATTCTCGAGAATAGATATTCTGTAAACAAATGTGTTAGTTAATGAAGAACCAGGAAAAAGTTCAATGGATTGGTTTACCTGGCAATGTAGAGGTACTCCGTTCGACACTTAAAATACGTTTAGGTACTCCTCACGGATATTGTCGATATGTTATTTTTGTTGAGAGATGTGTTGGTCAGTGAGTCGACTCATTGCTGGAGTCTTTCTGGAATGTTAAGGCTTTATCATAATTAATGCAAATTTTTTAGCATGATTGATAAGCTTTTTTTATTTGTCTGGTAGATATCATAACAACCATTGATGTGGGTTGTTGCTCTTCTATGTCGTACCATTGACTTTGAATTTTAACAATCACCTTCTGAGGCTATGACTTATATGTACCGTGGCAATCCCAAAAGCAGGGTTTCCCAAACAAGGCAATGACCACGAAAAGTGGTGCCACGTCAGAGAGTACTTCATCTTCAAAATGCTTAATGAAGTAGGTGAGTTTGCATTGGTGTCTAATTCTTAGTTCCTATCCATCCTTCATCCAACCGATATTGTAAGGATGCAGATGTGGAGTGGTGACAAGACCTAATTTCTTCACAAGATCTTCAGAAACGAAGCTCTTCTGGCTACCATTATCCACAATCAGATGTAATGAATTTTTTTGAAACCATAGCCATGTATGGAACAGACGTTCTCCTTCCTCCTCGTCAATGAAAGTCAAGGCTGTCAGACTAGTCAAGGTCGAATCCAAGGTGGTTACTGCATCTGGATCAGATTCTACCAGGGTTCTATCGGACAAGTCGGATGTCAACAATATTTCCAAAAATGTCTTCTAAGATTTGCATTTTGACGTATCATGATATGTCGAATTGTGATAATCACACCATTTCCTGGTAGGGGCTTATTTGTTTCGATCCCTCCTCTCTTTCTAAAAGTTCTTCTTTTGATGATCAGGATTTGGAGGAGTCGGTTGGGAAGGGTTCTTCGACTTATCGGATTTGACCGATGACTTCTTGTTGGATTTTTGACCTATTGGCTTGTTCACGAAACATAATTTTCCCCTTTGTTTGAATTCAAGCTAGCTGGCGTAATGAAATTCATCTGAAAGCGTAATAAGAGTTAAAAAATCCATCTCTTGCTGAATGTACATGGATAAAATGTTGACGTACTTTAGAACAATAAATTTCTCTTCTTCTTGGATGCCAAGTCTAGCCATGATTCAATAAAATGCATCGGTATAGCTATGCACATATTGGCCTTTCCATTTCCTTAGCTACTGCCACTTCTTATACTATTGTTCAAGATACTTGGTCAGGTAAAACTCCTTTCGGACATACTCAAAACAATTTACCCATGTGTCTATGGGGTTTCCTTCTTTTTCCATCTTTGTCGATAGATTTTCCCACCAGCAGTGTACAGAGGTTGACATCTTTAAGGATGAAATGGTGCTCTTATCCGCTTCGGAGAGTTGATTAACAGAGTAGTAATATTCTAGTTGTTGTACCCAAGTGTTGACAGATTTTGCATCAATATTACCTTCAAGATTCGTTATGTCCATATTTGTTTGCAGTTTGAAGGAGCTGATCTTATCGGAGTGATGTTGCGTCGAGGATTCCCCTGATTTCGAAGCAAATCACATGAGAATATCAGTAAACTAGGAAAACATTTCGGTCCATTGGCAATCCAGCACTTTTTCTATGAGTTGTTTTGTCTCATCAGTTGCATGTCTATTGTTTGCTTCTTCGACCATATTTTTTGAAGTCGAAGGAAGTGTCTTCTTTTTTTGTTGAGTTTGCGAGCATGTTTGAACATGCATAAGTTAAGTAACTTCGATGAAAGTGCTGATATAAATTAGGCTCCGAAAGAGATCAAGCTCTAGTACCAATGATCCAGGTCGTGCCTAGGTGCACGATAGGGACAAGAGTCGACTGAATGAGTCAAGCACTGTTATGGCAGAAGCTTATAAAAATAACAATAAAAGAAGGAATTACACTATATCAACATAAAGTATGCACATAGACAATATACAAGAATTCGAACCAATTTCTATTATTACTTCTTCTCTATGAAGGTTGGTTGGTTGATACAATATTGTACATGTTTATATACAATGTTGAGATGCTTGGGTGACTACCCATTATGTTCAGTTACAAGAAGTTATAACAGTTCAAAATTTTTACCGTCGTAGATGACTAGAAGATAGAGACATTCTATCGATGTTCAAGAGTCATTGATGCTGACAAGACATGTCAAGCTGCTATATGTTGAGTGCGAAACTTATTGAGGTTGTCGAAGTCAGTTGTGTCAAGGTTCGGAATTGTCAAAGCAGATGGTTAACCTATCGAAGCAATCGAAGTAGTCGAAGTAGTCAAAGTTCTATACTTTTTCGAAGTTTGACAACATGCCAACTGTTGGATGGATCGGGATAGGTAGTTTACAAGCTATATTTCCCAATAATTCCAACATTTACCTAGCCTTTCATGTCTCTTTCCTAAAAAAACTAATGGGATCCAATTGTAAAGTGTAGACTAGGTCACGACAACTTAACGAGGAAGGATATAGTTGTATCCATTTGGAAGTAGTATTGGATTCCAATGAATGTCAATTGTGCAAGTGTACACTCACAGAAGTATTGATAATATGGAAGCCTTATGAAACTAGAAAATGCCACATGGTAACCAAAAGGGATTCTCCAACAACTTTCACATCTTCATCCGTCAATATAATGTTTCTTTTGAAGGGAGAGGGTTGCATGTTAGGTTGTTACCCTAACCCCCTTACTTTAGGAGTATGTTAATTAATGTATGTGGCTATCTCTTTTGAATAAGGATAAGTAGTAGTAGTTGGAAATTAATGTAAGGAGGGTATATCTATTAATTAAGGCATACTAGCAAGTTGGTACTAAAATAATTATTTGGCCATGTCAAGTGGTTAGGGTTTTGAATATTGAAATCCTATTTAAAGAGATAAAATGCTATGGATTTTCATAAATAAATAAAATGTATTGGATCTATTCTCAAGATAAAGGTCACCCAACCCTAAGAGGTGAGTGAAATATACTTCTAGGTTTCGTTATCATAATACAAGATCTATTTTTGTAGCATTTATCTTTCCTATTTCCTTTGATCAATTATTTTGCACTAAAATCTTATGTTTCTAAATTTTTTCACCTCTGTATATATTTTTGTTTCTCTAATTTTCATGGTTAATTACACCACACAAAACATATACACACAACAATAATATATTTCCAAAAAAAATGTTTGGTTAGAAATAACTTCTCCTGATTATTATTCTAGGACAAGTACTTGAAAAATTAGAGATCCAAAAGAATCCTAAAGAAAAAACCCTCAAGAGAGAAAGACAAAAAACTGTTTCCTTTAGTCTCCTCCTATTAAACCTTTTTCTTCTCAAAATTTGAATGGTTTCTTTGAGTAATCGTCAAACTATTTGCTCTTCCAAATATTTTCATCTTCTCTCCATGTTTCCTAACATGCCTTTCTTTTCCTAGGGAGAAATACTTCACTTGAATACAAATGAATGCATGGTTTAATTTTAAATATGGTACATTTAGTAATTTTACCTTTTCCAAAGAGGAATATCTACCTTTTACAGTTGTTGATCCAACTAGCAGTTGCCATGTTGTCGAACCTTGACAAAGTCTAGCACTTCGATTACTTCGACTACTCTGACTACTTTGACAGGTCCAACATCAACTTCGACAAGTCCAAACCTCGACATAACCAACCTGACAACCTCGACAGGTTTCATGCTCGACATACAACATCTTGACATGCGTTGTCATCACCAATGACTATCAAAGATCGACAGATTGATTCTCTATCTTCCAGGCATCTCCGATAGTTGAATTTCCGAACTGTTATAACTTCTTTGTAACTAAGCGTAACAGGTAGTCGCTCAAGTGTCTCAACATTCTATATCAACATGTACATTATTGTAACAATCAACCAACCTTCATGGATAAGAAGGAAGAATAGATAGTGGTTTGAATTCTTGCATATTTTTTGTACGCATACTTTCTGTTGATATAGTGTATTCTTTCTTTACTTCTTCTTTTCCTAAGATTCAGCCATAATAGTGCTCGACTCATTCAATCGACTATTGTCCCTAATGTGCACCTAGGCACAACCTAGATCATTGGTATTAGAGCTTGATCTTGTTCGAAGCTTAAGTTACATCAACACTTCCATTGAATTTATTTAACTTATGCCTATTCAAACATGTTCACAAACTCAACAACAGAAGAAATCACTATTGACTCACTTCATTCGAAAGGGGTTCACACACTGTCAACACCCATTTCTGATGTGATCTCCCTAAACACCTTCCCATACATGTTTTACCCTATTCAGTAACACCTGCAAAGCAGATGAGGTATCAGTCGGCATGTTTGAGGGAGGGTTGTAGGAACCACGTTTCCACAGAAGGGAATATGAAATGTGCACTTAATCTCTCTTTGTCGCAGTATTACTCAAAGATCCATAACAAGGTTTTATCATTCATCTACCATTCCATTATTAGATCTAACATCACATGGATTCATTATGTAGAGAAAATATTGAAACAGTCGAAGTAGTCGAAGTTCAACAACATGCCAACTGCTAGTTGGATCATTCTTCCTTCCTTAAGAAAAAATCGTCTCCATTGTGTATTCATTCACGCGAGGAAACTTGTTGGCTAATTCAGTAGCAGAGTACCATTTTCCTTGCATGGGGAGTTGTCCAATTCTAGCCACTTGAAACAAGGGAATTGAGTTTGTCCTTGTATGGCATATGCGTCATCCTAGAATGGTGTCACAAAGAAGAGGTTCCTGAACATATGGATGGATGTCTTCGGGTTTTGCTGTCTGGAATTCGTTTTGTTCCAACAATGATGCATGGTATGGCTGAAGTAGATCTACATTCAAAACTACTATGCAAGCTAAGGCATACAAGAATGTCAAGCTGGAAAGTGTTTTCTCCATTATGTTTAAGGATATTGTATGGACCATATCGCAAAGTATCCATCTTTCTGTATGGACTAGTGAAGCGCTCCTTCTTTAGATGTAACCAGGCCTGATCCCCAATTTGGAACGAGTGAAGAATATGATGCTTGTCCTGTCAAGCCTTAGCTTTTGCACTAGATCATTGCAACATTTGTTGTGATTGCTTCTGGATGTTGTAGATTTGATCTATGAACTTCAATTCTTTCTCCACTTCTCGTCCTTCAAAGTCGGTGTCATTCGACTGTGTCAAGGAACTGATCAAGTTGATAGGTTATGAGGGTTGAAATCCATAACAGATCTCAAATGAGCTTTTGTCTATGCTCATCAATCAGTACAAAAAGATGTCCAATCTTGTATGTCAAGGTGTCCTTCAGGAAGTGGTCGGTAGTAGCCAACACGTCGGTCTAAAGTTGTCGATAAATTGCAGAGAAGTCACAATCCACCAAATACAGTTTTGTCCAAGTAGTGGTGTCATAACCCTGCATACTCATCACTATAGACAGTAGAGTAATGGGTGGTTAACTGAGAAAATCAGCTGTAGCATTGGATTTTCATTTTCGATACTTAATTACCAACTAAAATTGTTGTAGGTAATTAATCCACATAAGTTGTTGGGTTGTCTGTAGTTTGGACTAGGAGGGGGCGAACTGCAAAGGTTTATGATAAGTGAGGATGATTGTCTTGTTTCCAAGAATGTAATGTCTCCATTGTCTAAGAGATTGCACAATGGCATACAATTATTTTTCAATTGTCGAATACCTTATAACAGTGTCATTGAAATTTTCGGAATGAAATGCGACGGGGTGACCTGACTGAGTGATCATTGCGCCGAGAGCATAGTTCAATGCATCTGTCTCAATCGCAAAAGACTAATTCAAATCAGGCAACACAAGTACTGGTGCAACACAAAGCTTGTTTTTTATTTGTTCAAAAGCTTGTTGTTGTGTCGATGTCCATTTGAAGGCAGTTTTTCTATCTCCTTTAATCAGTTGATTCAAAGGCCATGAGATGTGACTGAATCCAATTATGAACCATCGATAGAAATTCTCCAAACCAAGAAATTTTTTTAGTTCATGAATGTTTTGAGGAATGGGCCAATCTTTGAGGATATGTACTTTTTTCTTGGTTGGCATGAGTTCCTACAGAGTCAATTACATACCCCAAATATTTGATGTTGGTAATCGCAAACGATAATTTTTCCATGTTCAGGTATAGTCGATGTCGCTGGAGAGTGTCAAAGACTTGTCGAATCCATCTGACATGTTCTTCCCATGATCAACTGAAAATCAATATATCGTCGAGATAGGCAATGCCATATATTTCAATGAATGGTTTAGAGGGTCATCCATATATCTCATGAATGTTGTAGGTGCATTGGTTAAGCCAAAATGCATGAATAACAATTCAAACAATCCTTCCTTGGTCTTGAAATCCATTTTCCATACATCAATGGAATCGATCAAAATTTGATGATATCTCGACTTGAGGTCGAGTTACCTAAAGAACTTATCACCTTCCAGGTTGATGATGAGTTCATCTATCCATGGATGAGGGTATATGTTCTTTAATAAAATTTTGTTGAGAGCCCAATAATCAATGCACATGCGCCAAGTCCCATCTTTCTTTGGAACTAGGATGATTGGACTTCCACAAGGATAAGAGCTAGGGCGGATGTGACCCTTTTCAATCAAATCCTAGATTTGCATGCGAATCTATTTGTTCCCAAGAATGGATATTCTGTAAACAGATGTGTTAGTTAATGAAGCACCAGGAAAAAGTTCAATGGATTGGTTTACCTGGCAATGTAGAGGTACTCTGTTAGACACTTAAAATACGTTCGGGTACTTATCAAGGATATTGTTGATCTGTTGTTGTTGTCAAGAGATGAGTTGGTCAGTGAGTCAACTCATTGCTGGAGTCTTTATGGAATGTTGAGGCTTTATCATAATTAATGCAAACTTTTGAGAATGATTGATAAGCTTATTTATTTGTTTGGTAGATATCATAGAAACCATTGATGTGGGTTTTTGCTTTGGTATGTCGTACCATTGATTTTGAATTTTAACAATCACCTTCTAAGGCCATGACTTATATGTACCATGGCTATCCCACAAGTAGGGTTTCCCAAACAAGGTGACGGCTATGAAAAGTGGTGCCACATTCCAGAGTACTCCATCTTCAAAAGGCCTAATGAAGTAGGTGAGTTTGCATTGGTGTCTGATTCGTAGTTCCTGTCCATCCTTCATCCAACCGATATTGTAAGGATGCGGATGTGGAGTGGTGACAAGACCTAATTTCTTCACAAGATCTTCAGAACGAAGCTCTTCTGGCTACCATTATCCACAATAACATTGAATGATTTTTCTTCAACCCATATCCATGTATGGAACAGACGTTCTCCTTCCTCCTCATTGACAAAAGTCAAGGATGTCAAAATAGCCGAGGTCGAATGCAAGATGGTTGCTACATCTGGATCAGATTCTACCAAGGTTCTGTCGGACAAGTCGGATGTCAACAATTTTTCCAAAAATGTCTTTTGAGATTTTCATTCGGACGTATCATGACATGCCCAATAGTGATAATCACACCATTTCCTGGTAAGAGCTTGTTTGTTTCGGTTCCTCCTCTCTTTCTAAAAGTTCTTCTTTTGATGATCAGGATTTGGAGGAGTCGACTGAGAAGGGTTCTTTGACTTGTCGTAGTTGACCGATGACTTCTTGTTGGGTTTTCAACCTGTTGGCTTGTTCGCGAAACATAATTTTCCCTATTGTTTGACTTCAATCTAGCTGGCGTAATGAAATTCATCTGAAAGCGTAATAATAGTCAGAAAATCCTTCTCTTGCTGAATGTATAGGGATAAACCGTTGACGTACTTTAGAACAAGAAATTTCTCTTCTTCTTGAATTCCAAGTCTAGCCATGATTCAATAAAATGCGTCGGTATAACTATGCACAGAATGGTCTTTCCATTTCCTTAGCTACTGCCACTTCTTATAATGTTGTTCAAGATACTTGGTCAGGTAAAACTCCTTTCGGACATACTCAACAAAATTTACCCATGTGTCTATGGGGTTGCCTTCTTTTTCCATCTTTGTCGATAGATTTTACCTCCAGCAGTGTACATAGGTTGACATCTTTAAGGATGAAGTGGTGCTCTTGTCCTCTTCGGAGAGTTGATTCACAGAGTAGTAATATTCGAGTTGTTGTACCCAATTGTCGACAGATTTTGTGTCAATATTTCCTTCAATATTAGTTATGTCCATATTCATTTGCACTTTGAAGGAGCTGATCTTATCGGAGTGAGGTCGCGTCGAGGATTCCCCATATTTCGAAGCAAATCACATGAGAATATCACTAAAATGGGAGAACATTTCGGTCCACTGGAAAGCCAGTGATTTTTCTATGAGTTGTTTTGTCTCATCAGTTGCATGTCTATTGTTTGCTTATTCAACCATCTTTTTTGAAGTCGAAGGAAGTGTCTTATTTTTTTGTTGAGTTTTCGAGAATGTTTGAACATGCATAAGTTAAGTAACTTCAATGAAAGTGCTGATATAAATTAGGCTCTGAACAAGATCAAGCTCTGATACCAATGATCCAGGTTGTTCCTAGGTGCACGCTGGGGACAACAGTCGACTGAATGAGTCAAGCACTGTTATGGTGGAAGATTATAAAAATAACAAGAAAAGAAGGAATTACACTATATCAACATAAAGTATGCACATAGACAATATCCAAGAATTCGAACCAATTTCTATTATTACTTCTTCTCTATGAATGTTGGTTGGTTGACACAATAATATACATGTTTATATACAATGTTGAGATGCTTGGGTGACTACCCATTATGTTCAGTTACAAGAAGTTATAACAGTTCGAAAGTTCAACCGTCGTAGATGACTATAATACAGAGACATTCTATCGATGTTCAAGAGTCGTCGGTGCTGACAAGGCATGTCAAGCTGTTGTATGTTGAATACGAAACTTGTTGAGGTTGTCGAAGTCGGTTGTGTCAAGGTTCATAATTGTCGAAGCCGATGGTGAACCTATCAAAGAAATCGAAGTAGTCCAAGTAGTCCAAGTTCTATACTTTGCTGAAGTTCAACAACATACCAACTATTGGATGGATCAGGATAGGTAGTCTACAAGCTAGATTTCCCAATAATTCCAACATTTACCTAGCCTTTCATGTCTCTTTCCTAAAAAAACTGGTGGGATCCAATTGTAAAGTGTAGACTAGGTCACGACAACTTAATGAGGAAGGATCTAGTTGGATCCATTTGGAAGTAGTATTGGATTCCAATGAATGTCTATTGTGCAAGTGTACACTCACAGAAATATTGATAATATGGAAGCCTTATGAAACTAGAAAATGCCGCATGGTAACCAAAAGGGATTCTCCAACAACTTTCACATCTTCATCCGTCAATATAATGTTTCTTTTGAAGGGAGAGGGGTGCATGCTAGGCTGTTACCCTAACCCCCTTACTTTAGGAGTATGTTAATTAATGTATGTGGATATCTCTTTTGAATAAGAATGAGTAGTAGTAGTTGGAAATTAATGTAAGAAGGGTATATCTATTAATTAAGGCATACTAGCAAGTTGGTACTAAAATAATTATTTGGCCATGTCAAGTGGTTAGGGTTTTGAATATTGAAATCCTATTTAAAGAGATAGAAGGCTATGTATTTTCAAAAATAAATAAAATGTATTGGATCTATTATCAATATAAAGGTCACCCAACTCTAAGAGACGAGTGAAATATACTTCTAGATTTGGTTATTATAATACAAGAGATATTTTTGTATGATTTATCTTTCCTATTTCCTTTGATCAATTATTTTGCACTATAATCTTATGTTTCTAAATTTGTTTACCTTGGTATATATTTTTGTTTCTCTAATTTTCATGGTTAAGTACACCACACAAGAAATATACACACAACAATAATAGATTTCCAAAAAAAAATGTTTGGTTAGAAATAACTTCTCCTGATTATTATTGTAGGAGAAGTACTTGAAAAATTAGAGATCCAAAAGAATCCTAAAGAAAAACCCCTCAAGAGAGAAAGAAAAATAAATTTTTCCTTTAGTCTCCTCCTATTAAACATTTTTCTTCTCAAAATATGAATGGTTTCTTTGAGTAATCATCATACTATTTGCTCTTCCAAAATATTTTCATCTTCTCCCCATGTTTCCTAACATGCCTTTCTTCAGGCCGACTTCTCTGAAAAATTAAAAGAATGGTGGGAGGAAATACCAACCATTAGGGGAACGTGGATGTACTAGTTCCAACAAAATATTAAAATCCTTAAATCAAAAATCAAGAAATGGAACAAAGAATATTTTGGTAACATCTTTAAGGAAAAAGTGGAGCTGAATGACAAAATAAAAGAGGTGCAAATCAAAGGAATGTAGTCTAGTTTTATGACAGACATTCGGGAGCAAGAAAGAAACCTGATACAGGAATTTAGCCAAAGAGAACATCATGAGAAAATATTCTGGAACCAAAAATCCCAAGTGAAGTGACTCCAAGAAGGAGAGCGAAATACCTGTTTCTTCCACAAAGCAACCATTCATCACCACCAAGGAAACCGTATGACTAGATTGAAAACGAAAGAAAATTAAATTTATGAAACCCAGGAAGAACTGGAAGTCACCCTGAATTCCTATTTTTCCAAAATTATGAAGGAACCTGATTGGGACAGGGATGTAGCCTAGAGGGAGGTTCTAAGGAACATTCCATAGGTCATAATGGGAGATCATAACCTATTACTATTGAAACCAATTGAGCTGGAAGAAGTTGAGGATGTGGTCAAGAAAATGGAAAATGATAAATCCCTGGGACTTGATGGGTTCACCACCAACTTCTTCCATCCCTCCTGGGATTGGTAGAAAGACGAAGTCTAGGGTGTGGTAGAGGACTCTAGGAAGATAGGTAATATTCTGAAATCTCTAAATGCAACCTTCCTAGCACTTATCCCTAAATAGACAGGAACAAAAGACCCTGGAAAGCTCAGACTGATTTCCTTATGTAATGTCATATACAAAATCATCTCCAATATTATAGCCAACAGGCTACCTCCTCTGCTTCCTCTAATAATCTCTCTTGAGCAGTTGGGGTTCATTGAAGGAAGACAAATTCTGGATGGCATCATCTTGATCCATGAAACCATCCACTCGGTCAAAATCAAGAAAATACCAGGTATGCTTTTGAATTTGGATTTATCTAAAGATTATGATAAACTAAACTGGAAATTATTAGCAGGGATGCTTAAGGCTTTCGAATTCTCTGATCAATGGATTGGGTCGGCCATGAATGTTGTTTCTTCGACCTTTTTCTCCATTTTAGTTAATGGTACCTCCTCCAGACCCTTCTAGATCTCCCAAGGAATTAGATAAGGTGACCCTCTGTCCCATTTTCTATTCATTATAGTAGTTGAAAGTCTAGGTAGAATGCTCAAGAACCTTCGCTTGGAGAATAAGATCAAAGGGCTATCCATTATTGAAGAGATGGAACCTCAAACTCATTAACAATTTGTAGATGATACGATGCTTATGGGTCTATCCATGGTTTAGGAGGCTAGAGGCATCAAATATAGGTTGGACACCTTCCTCGAAGCTAGTGGACTTGAAATCAATAAGGTAAAATCCCAGGTTTACTTCTTCAACACTCCAAAAATCACAAAAAGGAATATTTTAAGGATTCTGGGATTCTCTTAGGGCAAGATCCCTTCCAAATATTTAGGAGCTCCACTTGTAGAATCGACCATTACACAGGTATCTTGGAAGGATATTATGGGAAAACTTAAACGGAAACTCAACCAATGGATTTACAAGGCCCTTAACTTCTCAAGCATACTTACTTTGGTTAAGTTTGTCCTGCAGGTGATGTCGCTTTATCTATTCTCGGTTCTGGAAACTCCAAAATATGTGATTAAGCAGATCAAGAATATACAAAGGAACTTTTTGTTGGGAGGAGACGACAGCCACAGGAAATGGCCATTGGTGGACTGACAAACTGTATAAAAACCCAAAGATACGAGAGGGTTAGGCCTTCGAGACCCTTTAGATACCAATAAAGCAATGGGAGTTAAGATATGGTGGAAATGGATAACTCACAAGGAAGAACCTTGGGTGAAGCTATGGCACACCAAGTATGCACACCATTGGCCGAAACAATCACTAATAATATTTGGGGAGGACCTCTTGGGTTCTAGCATCTAGAAATCAGATAGGAAAATCGAAACCTCATCCAAAGACACACTTTCTGGGAGGTAAGAGATGGAAACTCACCTTGGTTCGTTAGCGAGGCTTGGAACCAAGAACAATGTTTCGAAATTTCGGACGATGTTTCGACTCTTATAGCCCATCTTCAGCACAGCTAGGTAAAGACAGTGAAGGAATTTTTGGACTTCGGGTCCTTTGGCAAATTATTCAGGACTTGGAAAAGGAAAGACTGGTGGGAAAAACTAGCACCAACAAAGGACATTGAAGATTTTTGCATGGACCTTTGTTCCAGGAAGATCCCCTGGAACGAGGGAGCGGATAAAATATGATGGGGATATTCCAATATTGGAAGGTTCAACATAAAAGAGGCCATAAGGGTGTTGAATGAAACTCACAGGCTAGAAAAGGAAGCCAAATGGAGGAAAATTTGGGGAGGGAAATGGTGGCCCAAGATTGCAGCTTTCTGCTAGCTCCTTCTCAAATGTTGAATTCTAACATGGGATAACATACAACCCTGGAGGATTTAGATACCTTCAATATGCAGTCTATGTGAAAACACCATTGAAACTACAAATCACCTGCTGGATGAATGCCCAATATCTACCGCTATACGAGAAAGAGGAACAGGGTTGTTTAAAACAAACCGCATACACATTGGAAGACCCGACATAACTATAGTGGAGTGACCAAAGAATATATTCAAAAACAAAATAATGAACAGAATATGGGAGCTATTTTCGGGCTTCGTGGTTTGGGAAATTTGGAAAACTCGTAACTTAAAATTTTTTGAAAACAAAAAGCACCGGTTTGAAGAAATATGGGTAATTTTAGAAGCTCATTTAATAGAAACTTTAATGCTCACCTCTTGTACATATGAGGATTTTAAGGTAGATGCATCAGAAGAACAAATCCTTTAAGTATGGGGAATAAGGTAGTTACCTATGAACAATTCTCGGCCCAACAGATTGATCAAGTAGCCAAGTAGCGTTGAGTCCTGGAAAAAACCTTCGATGGGTGCCTTCAAGCTGAACTTCGATGGGGCTGCAAAAGTGAACCCAGGTCCTGTTGTTTTTAGCGAAACGATTAGGGTTTCACAAGGAAGAATCCTTAGTAGCCACTAGGGAAGTTTAGGCACATTCACTAATAATATAATGAAGCTTGAAGGCCTCATAAATGGGGTCGCGTGGGCGATACAAAACCATTGAATCCCACTGATAGCGAAAGGGGATTCACAGGAGGTCATCAACATAGCCAGAAGGCTTATGAATGGAGCGTCCATAAGTCAGGTTTCTAGAAACAGGAGGTGGGAGTGTAGGTTAATAGTGCTTAGAAGATGGTTGAGAGATGCTCCTGCACTTTTGTTCTCACATGTAAAATGAACAGGGAACAAGGTGGCAGATGCCCTAACAAATGAAGGGGTTGGCAAGGAGAGTTCCTTCCATGCAGATGAAATTGTCGATATAATGGATAGTCCGCTATGGGAAAAATGTGAAGCATTGGTAGGGATCAATTCCGGATGGAATGATGAGGGCCAGCCTTAACATATTTCCATGCCTCAGCACCCGAGACAGGACAGATGCACTCACGCTCCATCTCCTTTAGTGTCGCTTGTCTCTTCCTCCCTCACACACGCCCCCCCATCCTCTCTAGGAATCCTTTGGATGGAAATGTGATCCGGCATGTAGAATCCCCTCTCTCCACCTCTATGTCAAGTTCTAAGGAGGATGACGAGACACCTATGCCACTTGGAATTTATTTCACGCAAAATTGGGCTAAGGCAAGGACAGGTGGGAATCAAGTGAAATATGTGAATGGGGTTGGTGTCATGCGCGCCTACTGCGAGGAGGCCGATCTGGCGTCGGGACCTCAATTATAAAAATCTCACCTCAATTATAAAAATCTCCTTCTTTCATTACTGTGAGGTACGACAAGGTATAAGGATTCAGACCTTTTAGGCTCACTAGTGGGGAGCTTTCGAGTCTCTATACTAGGCCTGTCAAAAGTAGTAAGTCCCGCACCAGGTGGCCTTTAATGGAGGATAATATGGCCAATCTCTCGCACAGAGAGAAGGATCTTATCAAGATCAAAAGGATGTGGAATTGTAAGGCAAATGTTTCACAAGGAGTGAAAAGGAAACATCTGTCGATGCAGATGAGGGATGGTTACATCATCAAGGTTAAGGGAATGGCTATATATTCACATCAACATGGTGAGAGGATCACGAGGGTAGAGCTTATCTTGGATCATTTTTGTGTGCAAGCACGGGAGGAGGGGAAGAGTGGCAGGGGGGTATTTACCCCAGGCTGGTTTCTTGGGCAATAATACACCGGTGGAAGAAGGCCCAACTTCACTGTCGTTTAATTCGGGAGCTCAATATATGGCAGAAACCCCAGCAAGGGTGGAATCCATTATAGCTATGAAGGAATTGGAACTCATTCAATAATATGAGACCCATCAAGGGCAGCCTTTACCTGCCAATATGTTTTGGATGGTCCATATCCTACTAGGTTAGGATATTCAGGAAAATTTGTTACTGAAATATGGAATTCAAGAAGCTCTTTCAATGATCAGACAAGGGCAGCAGGGGTCTGCCACGGGCTTCAGAATGTTGTACTCAATTGCGAGTGAGCTGCTAGGAATCCTGGGGGAACATCCATCGATGCTACCACCCTCTCCCATTAATCCTCCGCAACAATAAGGCTCGCAGCTGGGTGACACTTTTGGACTTTCGCCTATTTTTCTTTATGCGTTTTGTGATTGGCCGTAGTTATCTGGCTATCTAATGCATATAACGAATATTGTTTTGACAGTATACGATTGTAATATTTTTTATTGGGTTCGGCCAATCAGCAGTGAAGACATCACCAACTATCTGTCTTTGTGTAGATACTGGAGTGTGCAACATCAAGATTTTCGTATATGTAATCGCTTTGTTATGATGGTAATTAGTGTGGGAAAGGGTCTGGATGACAAGAACCTTAGAGAGATAAGGGGAGATAGTATTAGGGGCAATGACAGACTGACTTATCTGAAGAAGTTCCTGATCCAGCATTGCTCTTTCAGCTGGTCGGGACCGATTTTATACTATTTTTTGTATCATACAGTATTATAATGTTTCTCTTCTTACAAAGAAAGGTCTTATGACTTGAGCCCTTTAAACCTTGGCCATAAAAAAATTCCAATCATATGTGATAAATACTAAGCATAGGAACAAATTTTACTAAGTCTTAAACCATGTTAATAATGTTAACCAGTTAGATGTAGGTCTAATAAACCCCAGCTATGCATAAAACAATGAACGCGAATAGTAGTAGTAAGAATTGCTAAGATAGGAATTTGGTCCTTCTGTCTTCAAAATAAATAGAGTAGTTTATCATAGGTAGCAAGCCAAGTTTTAAACAGTCGTAGTGAGCTTCATCATCTAACGAACCTGCACAAAAATGAAGAGGATTTGCATTAGTCCAACATGAACTAAGTAAACCCTGTAAACATCAAGTAAACCGGTTACCTCTCCAAGCGGTCCTATAAGGGATACAAGTCCTGCCACTCCACCCCTTGACAATTACACGTTAAGTCAGGATTCATCCATAAACAATGAACAATTATTATAACCAGGAAGTAATCTGCAATTGAACAAAACACACGCACCTGCATAATAAGACATAATCAATGAACAGTGTAAACATCTAATCAGATCAAGGAACATAATCACATTATAGAATTACATTAGTAACCACATCGTGAAAACATCTAGAAATGGTAAGAACCACTTACAACACTTCGGTTCCACAAACAAGGATCGACAATTTTCACAGAAGATAAGTTAATGTCTAGTTCAAGTAGTAATTAACTAGCCTAATATTTTTTTTTAATTTTTTTTTCAAATTTTGGGGACATTACATTTCTTCTGTTGAACCAGGAGATCATGCCAGATCCCAAACTAAAGCAACAACCTGAGGTTATCTTCCTATCAGTGATGCTACCTTCCCAGTCCGAATCAACATAACCGTGTAGGTTAATCTTTTGATTCGCATCATATTTGAGCCCATAATCCACTGTACATTTTAGGTACCTCAGAACATGCTTTGCATCTATCAAGTGAACATGTCTCGGATCCTTCAGGAAATGGATCAAGGTGTCTAGAACAAAGAATATGTATGTTCTCATATTTTTTAGATACATCAATGAGCCAATCATATGACGATACATCATGGCATCAACTGACTCAGATGAAGCATCACTCATAAGATTCAAGTTAGATGTTGTGGGTGTTACTATCGCCTTATAGTCGAACATTATGAATCTCTTTAGAATCTCCACTGTATACTTCCCTTGCCCAAGGAAGATTCCATCTGCACTTTGCCACACCTCCATGCTTAACAATTAGTCCATCATACCTAGATATTTCATATCGAACTCTGTATCAAGTCTCCTCCTTGGATCTGTAATGAGTTCCTCTTCGCCTATCAGAAACAATTCATTGACATATAACATGAGTATCACTAGTCTTCTGTCTTCCACCTTGAAGTAGAGTTTGGAATCCGATTTACTCTTGGTGAATCCCAAGCTCATTAGGAATCTATCCATCCTGTTGTACCATGTCCTCGGTGCTTGTTTCAATCCATACAAGACCTTCTTAAATTTACACACATGGGTCTTCCTTTCATGTGTCTCGAATCCTAATGGTTGTTCCATGTACACTTCCTCCTTGACTACACCATTCAAAAATTTGTCTTGACATCGATATGGTGTATTTTCCATTTCATGACTGCTTCCAAAGCAATTATGGTCCTAATGGAAGTGCACCTCGCCACGGGTGTAAATGCCTCTTCATAGTATGTGCCTTCTTTCTGTGAGAAGCATAGTGCTATGAACCTCACCTTGTATTTCTCAATGCTTCGATCTGCAACATGCTTGATCTTGTAGATCCACTTTGAATTCATGACAGACTTCTTCTCTGGTCTCATAACTATCTCCCAGACATCATTCTTTATGATCGACAGATATTCCTCTATCATATAATCCTTCCATTATTTATTTTCTACATCCTCTTCATAGGTGGAAGGTTCTCTATAAATGATATCACACAACAGGGACACATAGATATTGTAGGTATTTTCCCTCTTTATCTCTCTAAGTACTCCTTTTGGAGCGCCATACCTTTCAGCTTCTCGTATGAGCTCTCGTGCCCATGCTAGTTTCCTCTTGTGGGAGACCTTCTCAAGGAATGTCTCTACTGGCTCTTTTGGTTCTGTCATGTCGTGATTTTCACAATCTTCTGGAATTTCTTCTACAATTTCTATGTCTCAAACTCTCATATCTTCAGTTTCCTCGACTTCCCTGATAGGCATCCTCCTAGATATGACGTATGACAAGTCTTCATCAAAGGTTAAATGTCTACTGATTTTGATCTTCTTGGATCCTGGGAAGTATATTTAGTAGGCCTTTGATGTATCACTGTATCCACGAATATATCCTTCCTCCCAGAAGGATCAAGGTTGGTCCTTTTCTCCTTTGGGATATGTATGTACACCTAAAAACCAAATGTTTTTAGATGGCTGACTTATGGTTTCTCTCCTGAGAAATCTCTTCAGGAGTCTTATTGTCAAGTACTCGATGAAGAGTACGGTTCTGTACATACAAAGTTATTCTTGTTTCCTCCACCCAAATCTGCATAGGAAGATCCTTGTCATGCAACATTTCCCTTGCTACTTCCATACTTCCATGATGGTTCGATTCTTTCGTTCCGCAATCCCATTATGTTAAGGATTGTATGGAGTGCTCAATTCCCTCTTAATCTTGGACTTTCTAAAGAGTTCCTTGAATTAATGTGATGTGAATTCTCCGCCATTATCTAACCATAGAATTTGTATCTTCCTATCGGTCTAGTCCTCGACCAAGGCTTTATATCATTCCTTGAACTTACTAAAAACATCACTTTTCCCTTTCAAGAAATATATCCAAGTCTTAGGCGAGAAATCATCTATAAAGGAAACATAGTACACATGCCTGCTTAATGAGCTATAAGACATGGGCCCACATACATCTAAGTGTACTATCTCCAATATTCCTTTATCCTTGCTCTCACTGCTGGGAAATGTCTTCTTCGCATGCTTTTCTTGTGCACATTTTTTGCAAATTCATTCATGGTTTTCCTTGATCTATGGAAGTCTCGAGACTACTTTGCTTGCCATCATTAGTGCTATGTAGTGCACATGTTGAAGCCTTCTGTGTCATAGTTTGGTTGGTTCAATTGACTCATGAACCAATGCTTGTTCAAGTTGTCCCTATATCTTGTACAAGCCTATGTCTTCTTCTACAATCACTGCTGCATCCTCTATTGTCTTTATTCTCGGCCACATCAGAACTTGGCCATAAAAAAAAACAACCCTAATTCCATTTGCATCTAGTGCAAAGATAGAGAGAAGATTCTTCTTTAATCTTGGAACATATAGCACATCCTTCATCTTTAAAGACCTCCTTGAATGGTCTCCAAACCGCCTGCCAACATTAGGGACAAAAATGAAAATTATTGGATCTAGAATATGTAACCACTGAAAGATGTTCCCTCTTAGGGTGAGTTCAAGGATAGGCCTTCTTTTTCAACTGATCTAGAGAGAGAGTTTCCCAAAATACCAAACCCTAGCTTGTTGAACTGCTATATAAACTAGTACACAATGACTTCTTTTAGGTTGTCTCTGGTACCATGTTAGAATTTTATAATTTTTATGCCAAAACAATAGGATGGCTGAAAGAAAGACAAACATAGTAGCACAAAGAAAACACAAAGATTTAGGTCCGAATTCATGGAACTTCGGCTCAGTTCTGCAGAAACATCGGATAGAGTTCTTTTGGCATGCCCCTCGAAGGACCGCTTGGGAATCATGGAAGCCCCATTATTCCCAGCCGGTACAGCCTGTTGGGATCCTTTGACCTCTTGCAATTCCAACAAACCCATTGTTAAAGAATTCCCATGATCTGGTGGCATGTTTCTATCTCAAGCTTCAGTTTGATACGACTCACAAATCTTCCTTTAGTGTACTTTTGAAAAACTTATAGCACACAGAATGATATATAATGGACAAAGCTCAAAGCGGCCTTTATATACAAAGTACTTCTGGAACCTACACTCTTGGAAAGTGATAGTTTCCTAAAATGGGAAGGAAAAGATTGAGCAGAAGAATCTATAAAGGTCTACTTTGATCGATGCAGACTGTAGGATGCTTTTAAACCTATGACGATCTTGTGTTAAGTCACGAGATTGGATCGATAACCTCAGGTATTTTATCGCCGGACATTCGAGATTGCAAAGAACAAGAAGCATTGAGGGGCAGTGAGCGAGTACATTATCTATCTTACTCGTTTTGACACTGGATGTGATCTACTAAGTAAAAAGGGCAACATTTCTCTGGAGGTTTCACAAAGCTTTTTGGGTAGTTGATGCAGAACTCACGTGAAGTATTCATGGTGTCTGTGTTTTCTTCCAGTTAACAAAACCACATCTCTCCATTAAAGTCAAGTACTGTCACGAGATACCAAAGGTATTTAGAGACATCTTCTGGATTCCTCGTTCATCGCCCAGTCCGCGTGACTGTAATCCCAATTTTATCGGGGATTACATCAAAGCATTTATTTCTCCTCTAGCATGCAGACGCCGAGTAAAACGTCGAAATTTACTCCCAAGAAAATGATATATATTATAAATGCTCTAAATCCCTAAAATATTAATGGCATCAATATAAATGCTCTAAATCCATGAAATATTAATGGCATTCATTTTTCCTATAGCATGCAAAAGCCGAGTAGAACGTTGAAATTTACTCCCAAGAAAATGATATATATTATAAATGCTCTAAATCCCTCAAATATTAATGGCATCAATATAAGAGTAACCTCCCACATGTGTTGCAGGTCCCTGAGTAAAACTGAACCTGCAATATTTCAAGTTCAGAAAAGTTTTTGCTAAATAAATATACTAGCATATCCATATATTAGCATGTCCTCTCAAATGGTTTAGAGATGTCCTATCAAATGGTTTAGAGGGTTGAAATGGTTGACAGAAAATGGAAAGCAAAATATTTTGGAATATTTTTTTTATTTTATTTTATTTTTTATAGTTTTTGTATTTTTTTAATTAAATAGGTTGAATTTTAAGATCTATATTTAGTTACATGTTATCATCAACATTTAAACATTTAAATTTTTTTAGGTTATTTATTTATGAACTTTAAATTATTTATTAATCAACTAACTATGAGTTATCATGTATAGCTATCCACTTCTTTTTTATATTTTTTTTATATAGTTATTTATTTTAAATTTTGAAAGACTGCCATAAAATTAATCTAAACAATACACTTATCTAATCTCGATTCTTAAAAAAAATACATAAACCTTAATCCACCCAAATTTTATTTACTGTAAAAAATTGTTTTAATTATTACGATTTAAAGTCATTAAATTTAAGACTGGTCTGATCTATTAATCGGAGCGTACACTAAAACATCTTTTTTACCTTGATTGAATTTTTTTATTTAGTTAAATTTCAATTTAATTTATCTAATTGATGTTTGATTCGTCCGTCCTGTTTGAATTATATTTTTCCTAATTTTCTATTGGTGGAACTGGCATGACATCAGCATCGAAGATTAGTGCAGGTGTCTCTCGCCATGTGTCCATGATAACTAACCAAACCACGCCTCTGGAGCTCAGCAAAATCCTCCGTGCCAGGCCTCGTCCTCGAATCTGCATAGAACTTCATTGGTGTTCTCCCATTTGTATAGCTTAATTTTGTTTGTACACTAGTCTGATTACCTGTCGTAAACAATAAATGGGTGATATTCCTGATGATATCAGGGATCAAATTTGAAGTGCAGGGTCCCATTTCACTTTGAAGGATGGTGAGAAATTAACCTTTCATTGTTGACATCTAAAAATAGATCATTTTTTTCATTTGAAAATGTAAGTCTATAACAAAATTTTATTTTTTAAAACTTGGTGCATATAATTATTTTTCAAACACATTGCAAAAGTATCCTTTAAAATTCAATGTGGATCTTACTAGTATCTAGATCTCACACAAGAAGAAGTTTGAGAGGGATTCCACAATTATCTTTTTGAAATTCCTTCCTATATTTATGTGGAAAGGTTATAGAAAAAACAAGGACTATTATATATACTCTAATCTCTTTGTGAACCTTGCATGATTCAAAACTGTTATTTTGATAAAAAAAACATATTTACAATCTCTTCTCTTAAATTATGGGTTCATAGGTTTGATGAGTGGTATCCAAGGTAATTGTAGACTCCATTTGATATGTCGACATTACGAACCTTTATCAAGGTTTATCATCAAGACAATGAGTCAAGTTGAGTAACGGATAAAGATTTACTAATATATCTTTAACAACACATTTCAAGAAAAAACTAGGAAGTTGATAATGTTGACTATATAGTTGACACAAACCCAAACCCTAAAAATGTTAAACTAGATAATAAGGAAGTCTAAGTTGTGATTAAAACAAACACCCTAAATTTCTACAATGATTCTAAACATAGAATCGAATTATAATTTAAATTAGATTATTAATATTAAATTTTTTTTCTTAATGAATGAATTGTGAATGACTTAACCTATTTTTTATAAACAATAGAACTAAATGTAATATCTAATTCTAACCTAGAAATACTACAAATTTTTATATAAATGAATAATTTAAGAGGATTTTTTAATAATTAGTGAGTTATTGGACATAACCTAGGAAATATTTAAAGTAAAAAAGTAACATAAATTATCATATCTCATTTACTCTAGTATAAACTAAAAGACATAATTCTAATAAAAATTAAACTTCAAGATTAATTTACGACTTACCTTGTATTGCTATCTAATCCTTTTATAATAAAATTTAACCTCGATTTCAATAAAGAACAATTCAATAATTGAAGAGGGGTGTCTTTTTTAACAATGTAAATGTCAATTATGGTAAAAAAAACATTTTTGTTTTAACAATTCATCTTTGATTATTTTCATATTCAAAGTTTTTTTTTTAACTTTTATTTTTCTATTATAATTTATAGTTTATGGACAACTTTGAATGTACAAAAAATTATTGGAAATTGGAAATGAAAAGAAAATCATTTCGAAGCAATAAGTGCATACCCCAAAGGCATAGTCATTGAGACTAGTCACAATAGTAAGATGGAGATATACCCCTCTAGGTGAGATGCACCATGGAAGACATGTTATCTTACTTATGTAATAACAAATTCTCCTCTCCCTATATATTGCTTTCAGTGAGTGTAGTACCTATAATGTAATGAAATTGAGTTGGAATGCTCGCAGTGCCTATAATGTTTCAATCTATCTATTCATGAACTATTCTTGAACAAATCTATCTATCCATGACATAGGAAAGAGTAGGTGAGTAAGTATACTGTAGTAAGGGAGGTAGCACAAAGCAATAACCAAAGTCAATACAAATTGAACTGGTTTACATCCAATGCATACATTGCATGTTCTTATCCATGTGGCCTCCCTAATGTAGGGGTTATCCTCATAAAATTAAATACCTTATATACCCTTCATTATATAAACCCTAGAAATTGGAAATAAAATAAAATAAAAATCATTTCCAAGTCTCTCCAATATTGACATCTTATCGTAGCTATTTTATGAAAACACTTCAAATGCTCCATTAAATATCAAGTATTTTAAAATTTTAATTTTAATTTTTTTTGTTCTATTATGGTTTATGGCTTTCAGATGCACACTGTAAACTAATTGTAAATCAGAATTAAAAAGAAAAGCATTGCCACCACCTAAATGTTTTAGGAGCAACAACTATTTATTCAACGTCCTGGAGCCCACAAGAGATTACTATAATACACACTCGATTATTGTGTGGAAACCTATAATTCACATCTCCATGGCCCTCACACGATGCACATTGGAAACCGTTGGGGCATCTTCCGCCATTCATGTCATGGAGCAAGATCACATACAAATATGGAGACATGGGCGTGGATACAATATTATCATTATTTTAGCTAATGAAAGTCAATACATATATAAAGCAGTCTCTACTCTCCCAACCCCTCAAGCATATAGTTTATTGAACTTAGATAAGGGACAACTTTGTCGGGTCGGTGAAAAAGTTGGTCATTAGGTCGTTGATAAAATAAGGCATTGGGATTTGGAAGGACATTTGAATGGAGAATTGATTGCGCTTAATGGCGCCTCTATTTCCTCGTTGTGTTCTGCGGTGGAAAAATTGAAGGTGCCACCTTCGTCACACGTAGGAGCAAGAGAAGCAAAGGAAGAATGTTGGCTAGGCACTTGGCAACCCAGTGGCCCACTGTGGTCCATGCCCATTGGGACCATGATCCTCATTCATGATCCTACCATTAGAGGGCACTTGGGAAGACTCGCAGTCGCGACTCTTCCACAGTCCATATAATTACTGATAACCCATGGATGTGCAAATTTTGTAGCTTCTGTTCTGTTGCAAATTTACCCAAGCTTACTCAATTTCACTATTGAAGGGCTAGAAATGAAACTAATTTGTTTTTCCTAGTAAAATTATTTATGGCCTTCTATGAAGGCTAAAATGGCCTTTGAAGGACTCTGAAGGCTTCAAATTTGAAGCCCAGATATGACTAAAGTAATTACAGTTGACTGAAAGGATGGTAGTGTCGGTATGAGAGTACGCATTCTTTTGTTGCACCAGAAGTTGGCCATCATCGATACGGTTAATAAATGTAATCTTATCGGTGAAAAGTATATTATCTAGTTGATTTGGTCACCTTTTTCTGATTAGTTATTTATAATTTTTTATTTATTTATGGTATTTACTCATCATTTTGTTGTTATCTAGTATTATATATACTATTTCTTAATGTTGAGAAGGAAATCAAGGACCTATTGTTATGTTGCCTTGAGGACCAACGCACCTATTGTTTAGGTGAAGTGTGTCGTCGCCACACACTATGCTCAGAAGAAGTGTGTCATTGACATGCTTGTTGTTCAGCAAAAGAGTGTCGATCACTATTCACAATTTTTCTCGACGCACTATGCTATTTCTACAAGACGCGTCACTGTTTTAAGAGTCCATAAAATTCAAAATATTATATGAGATCTCTAGTTAGTCATATCAAGATGGATACACCAAGAAAAAATTTCATAAGTTGAAGAGAAAGTATTGTTGACGTTGATCCAAAAGATTGGACAATTTTCCAACATGTTGAGGGCTAGAAAATCGCAGTTAACAATAGTAGGGATTCTCCCCAATAAACGTTCCTAATTAGCTCATTATTGTTTGGTATGGGGAATTCGTCTGGTTTATGGTTCGGCTATCATAGGTCAAGTAACGATTAAAGTGTTTTACCAGTTACAACCTGGTCCACCATGTATATTTTTTTTAAGTTTTTTTAATATTTAAGTATGAAATGCAAATGCCTAACTAAATGCAAGCGATAGAGATAACGAGGAGGGTCACAACGTGATGTGCAGGTTCTTACCTCTCTTTTCTTTTTCTAAATCTATCACCCTTTTTGATAATTTTTGCATCATCTTCACCATCCCTTCGAAATCCTGTGATCGCTCATCCTTAGGCTTAGTCAGCAATAAAGGTTTCTTGTTTCCAAAAATCTTCTCTTCTAACTGCACAGGGTAATGTTCTATACTCTCCATCTCTACCTCTACCTTCTCAGCTTATTTATAGGTTTCTACTAATGTGGGTCTAACCGATCTCTTGGAAAACATGGCTAGATCAGGCCCGAGAGCTAAGGTATAGTATTCAATTAGGGCATATTCAGATGGTTTGTTAGCTGTACTGAAATTGTTTAGGTAAGCAGCAAACCTTTGAGTGAAGTTATTCACTTTTTCCTTCTTTTCCTTCTTTAGAGCAATTAACCCTTTCATTAAAGCTGCATGAGTTTTCTAGACTACGTATTTGCTTCTAAAAAGTCTCTCAAAAGTATTCCAATTTGTGATTGAATTTGCAGGTAGGGAAAAATACCACGAGGCTTCTTTTCCTTTCAGGGTGTGAGGAAACAATCTACAGACCACATCTTCATTCTCTCCAGCACGTAGTCCCTCTAAAGCCAAGTAAAAACTCTGCAAATGATCATCTACAAGAATCCCTTCAGTTCAGTCAAATTTTGGTAAAATTTTGTCAAAACTCAAAGGCATATCATGCAAGGGAGGTGTTAGATTTAAAGGAGACCTATCCCTCCAAGAAGGTTGTGGAGGTGGTTGATTTGCATTTACATTGGCCATGATTCTGAGAGGATTATGAGGTTGGGACTGAACAGGGGTCTGGAACAGTGAACAGTGAGGGGAATTTGGGTCCAATTGATCCAAAGGTTGGTCAACTTCATGTAAGGTTGCTTCTACCAATTCTTTAAAATATTCTACCAACACTGATTCTTCCAATTCAAGGCAATATTTCTTCTGATACTCTCTTCTAGGTAGGACAGAGATAATATGTAATCCTCCAATCTTTTTGCATATGCCCTGGTAATTCTCCTTAAATCATCAACCACTCCGTTATCAACGAGATAAAGATACCCTGTTTCTTTTTCTTCAAGAGTGGGTTTGTGAAGCAAACTGTTTTCAGAACTATCACCGGTGGAGTAATTTCGAGAAAGCGGGCTTCCTCGACCAGCCATGCACTGGTGGCCCTCCTTCTAGTGCCAAAAATGTTGAGGTCTTGAAAATTGCAGGTAACAATAGTAGGAATTCTCCCTAATAAACGTTCTCAATTAGCTCATTATTGTTTGGTATGGGGAATCCGTCCGGTTTACAGTCCGACTACCATAGGTCAAGTAACGATTAAAGTGTTTTACCGGTTATAGGCCAGTCCACCATGTATATTTTTTTTTAGTTTTTTTAAATTTAAGTATGATGTGGAAATGCCTAACTAAATGCAGGCCATAGAGATGACGAGGAGGGTCACAACGTGATGCCCAGGTTCTTACCTCTCGTCTTACCTCTCTTGCTTCTAAATCACAAAACAAATAGAAACTAACTAAGACTCACTAACCTATCCCTAGGGAGCAAAACTGTAATTAATGGTGAGTAATGTATTGTATTACATGCATAAAGAAAATCACAGATAGCCGTTAACATTCATGAACACATGAATATCAATAGAAAGATGAACAACAAGATAGCTTATTGTTAATTAAAACATTCATTACTCAATCACGAATGTGGAAATTTCACAAAAATAAATAGGAGCACATTCATAACATGAAAGAATTCAACAAGATAGCTTATTGTTAATTAAAAAATTCATTACTCGATCACGAATGTGCAAATTTCACAAAAATAAACAGGAGCACATTCATAACATGAAAGAATTCAATAGGTTAGAACGATCTCACAGTTCATGGAAACAAGCTAAAAAAGAAATAGTTCACATCCAACTAGCCCATGGCAAACATTTGAAACTCCACAAAACTTTCTCCAGCCAAAAAAATATAACTCTTTATTATAAGATGAATTAATTCTTCTTACAATAAAATTCCTCAAGATAGTATGAAAAAAGGTCCCTTACCATCTAAAACTCTCATATACTTATACAAAAAGTAAAAAACTCTTGGGCTGCCCCTCATTGCCTCTTGAGCTTCCCCAACCTTTCCTTTACAAAAATTTGTCCTGTAGCTTGTGCACAAAAATTAATATAATATATTACATTATAAATCAATATTCCCAAAAAAATTCACTAGGAAGGCCCATCTTGCTCGTTTGTGAACTTTTTCCATGCATTAGCATCTGCTGCTGTGCTTTCAAACCCATAAGGCTCAAATAATCGAATGTTAATCTCATACTTGGAAGATTGGGTGTTCACACCCTCTATTATAGTAGGAATCAAGCGCATCTAGTCCTCCAATAAGTGTATGCTCACAGCTGCATGTGCTACTTCATTTTTTAATATCCATTCATCCAAATCCTTGACCTGCTGGATGGCTTGTTCATCCTCGTTGTATCTGTCCTGTAAATGATTTAAAAATAGTTCATGTTCAAGTAGAACCTCCAATCTCTTCTCAGCAGAAGTCTGACACCGACTATAGGTGAAGAGCACTCTCTTGCAGAATTCGACACAAGCAGTCTTTGTCTTCTTCATTGTTTTTTTTTAAATTCTTCTGCGATATTACTGGCAAATTCAATTAACTCATATTCTTGCTTCAATGTTTGTTGATCTTTGACGGATAGGTCTGTGGAATATTCTTTATTGGTTTCTAACCAAACCATTCTTCCCTTTAGAATTTCCAATATATCCTGAGTCCTATCCATAAAATATGAAGTGGTGCCTACAATCTCTTCCAGCCTGGTGTCTATCTGCTGAACTTTACATGTTTCATCTTCTATCTGTAGTTGTATCCAATGGATCTTTTTCCTAAGCATCAAAGCATGCTCCTTTAAGGTCCGGATGTTAGCTTTCTGCTCCATAGCACTCTTTAGCGATGTTGTCAATGAATTCTTATGTTCTTCTAACTTGAGAATTATTCTCTGTATTTTCTGTATATATTTCTAAAGCATCCTTATATGCTTGCAGAGTTTGGAATTCTATCCTTGAAACCTTGACTTCACCTATCATGTCTTCATATTTTCTTTTTAGATTCTAGCTTTCGTCCCTTTCTTTCTTCAAGGTTTCCTTCAACTGAGCTACATTCTTCCATGACTGCTCCAGATCAGTCATGATCCTGTCCACATTGTCTTCATTTGCTAAGGTTAAAGCTACCCCAGCCCTTGCCATTAACCATGGATCCTTATGAGTACCATGTACTACTGTCTTGTCCATCACCATATTCCCTGGCTTTCCTCCAGTATCTACCTTTTTCTCGGTTCTTGTAATAATTCTCTTCTTTTCTTTGTCATGGAATATAGTATTAAAATCAGGTATTTCCTCCCCATTGGTAGGCATGAAAGGAATCAAATCAAATTCAGAAGTTGAAC
This sequence comes from Pseudotsuga menziesii, assembly GCA_001517045.1. Lineage (NCBI taxonomy): Eukaryota > Viridiplantae > Streptophyta > Pinopsida > Pinales > Pinaceae > Pseudotsuga > Pseudotsuga menziesii. The sequence goes on from LPNX010585498.1 coordinate 49,829, forward strand.
TTTCTCCTAACATATTGCTAGAAGGAACAATAGACTCCAAGAGATCAATATCGAACTGTCCTTGTTCTTGATATATAGGATCTTGTCCTTCTTGTACATCAGCTTGCTCTGTGGGTTGCTTTTCCTTTTGGGGATTTTTTAGCTTGAAGCCCTCACTTTCTGCCTGTTTCTTCTTTATCTCAACTCCCTCTTTTCTTTTCTTTTCTTCTTCTTCCTTCTTAGCTGCTTCTTTAGTGGCTTGTTTCTTTTCTTCTTCTTCAATCCTCAACCAATTCTCTACTTCATGTACCAATCTGACAGCATCTTCCTCACTCTTTTCTTGGCCTCTTCCTCTTCTAGCTTCTTAGATTTCTCTGCACTCTTGCCTTTTCCACCCACAATTGTTATCTTTTACTTGAACCTTTTCCTGAGGTCTGTCATGTTCTTTGCATTGTGGAAGGTTTCCTCATCTATCCTAGAAATTAGTGTACTTGAAATGAACTCCTACTTCTTTACAATAATCAACTACCTTATTTTCATAGTCATTTCTATGAAAGTTTATTTCTTCAAAGTGAAAATATTCTAATTCTTTAACAAACTCTGTTGCATTCTTGACCCTTGAAAACTTATAAATTCCAAGGAAGAAGGGTATTGTAGTGTACACTGCCTTTTTATGTTCAAACAAAAAATTCCCTATTCCATTGATGTATAACTATCTAACAGCTTCCTTGTGGAGTACATAATTGGTAGCATATTTTGGGAGAAGAGAAGGATCTCTCGAACCACCATACATCCTCACATACAATCCATCCTTTGTCAGATAATAACTCTCGAATTCTTGTATGACCTTAAATGCTTCCTCGAACATGCAATTACATTCTGCTAGGAAAATCAGAGTATATAGGGGCATAATGAAATGCTCACAAATCTCCCTATATTAACTGTAATACTTATGAGCCCAAAAATATTTATAAGCTGTGTATACTGGGGTTCTGTCCTTCTCCCAATTTCACTTTAAAGTAGGGAAAGGCTGAGTGCACAATATGCAATCAATTAAAATAGAACTCATGTAGAATTCAGATTTATTTTGGGATACTCCTCCCAAGGCTGCACTTATACATGATGAAAGATTGTTTGACACTATACTGGCCCAGTTGAAAATAGTTCCTTGTGTAGCAACAAAAAATATGACCAGTATCCAACCAATCTTGAAACTTTTTCCATTTTCTCTACCAAAAATCCTGTTAAGCATCAAAGCAATAAATATATAAGGAGCACAAAGAGTTGAGGTATCATATTCTCCCAAAGATCTGGTTCTAAAATTCTTCCCTAGGATCGTCATCTTCTTTACTGTCTCTACCAGGTCTAGACCTACCTCCTTTAACCAACTTTCCATTAGATAGGCATGTGGTGTGGGTCGATGGTATGCCATAGACACATAGGCAGGGCCGTATGTAGCATAGTCTTGCTTTGCAGTATTTGATAAGATCATTCTCATCACATATTCCTTGGGAAGAATCCAACCTATTACTTTTGAGCACGGAAACAATCCAGGCCTAGTAGACACTTTCATCAAAGCTAACCTTTCAATGTTAGCATAAATTGTCATTTCTTTAGCATCAGGGACATTCTGGCTTGTGATCATTCTGAAAATTTCTCCCCATTTGTAATTTGGTTCTACTCTAGTAGTGGCTTTAGTGTCCTCATAGATGATTTCTAAGTTGGTTATTACTTCTACCTCAGGATCCTCTTCAACCACCTGGGCTTTCTTCTTCTGTCTCTTTGGCATGTTGCTATAATGGCAACCAACCTGTAACAGTCATGCAACATGTTTTAGTCTAACTAACTCTAGCAATTGATATAGTAATAAACAAGAAAATATACAGATCTATTCACCTCTTCAACATGCATGCTGGTAAATTAGGTTAAACACAGTCTTTCAAATGAGTGATTTAAAACAGAAAACCTGATAGAATGTTGCATCCTAAAATTGCCCAAGCTTCATTCTCTCAGAAACCCTAATCGACTGAAAGTCCTCAGGAGTCCCACGGGAAAATATGGTTGTAGGGAAGACGACTTCCTAACCTTAGGCCACCCATAAAACGATCGAGAAAAGGCTGGTGCAGACGACAAAATGCTTGTCTGCACCATACCCTAAAACCTCGCGCCCAAGACGCAAGCGTACTCATAATGATTAACAACAGATAGACTCAACCTTCCCACCAAATGAAAACTCAAACAACGGGCTATGCCCTTAATGAGGTAAAATATTCACAAGAAAAATTGTAAGAAGGAAAAAACCCTAACCTCTATGCGAAAAAACCTAACCTCCATCCACTAAACAGTTCAACAGTTAAAAACACCACCCAAAAGACAAAATCACGGGTAACCTACCTGGAAATGGCGACGTGGACGACCTAGATGGGTAAATATTTCCACAGGTGCAGAGGAGGAAAAAACAGGTCTTGATAGCTGTGCGCACACCTTCTTCGAACGGTTTTGAAAGTGCAAACTTGACAAATCACAAGGCATGATATAACACATATATATAACCTTTGACTGGGATACCATCGGTGGACAAACATTAAAACCATTGGAAAAATAGTCTGGAGGATATCCGCAATAGCGGGTGCAAAAAGAACTATGGACCTGGCATTACATATAAAACAACCTCGGACATCGGAGCCACTACTCACTATTCTCAGAACCAATTGTTGATAGCCCTCTGCAACGTCGGTGTTAGACTTCTCTACTACCACGACGATTGCTTTGGAAAACAAGTATCGGCTACCGGCAAAGTTAAGCTCTTTGGAATCGACAAAGAAAAGGTAAAGCTTTCGCATCGTTTTAGGACTAGATTTCTGCAATGTCGGGCAAGATAAACACTACAACTCCAGCCTTTTCAATCAACCAACGTGACAACAAGAAAAAATTTAATTGGATAACAGAAACACTAAGGTGAAAGAACACCTGTTTCATCGGATAAGCCATGCACTAAGGAGCTGGAACTTCAGCAAACAAAGTCTGAGAGGTAAAGAAAATTAACTCCGATGCATCGACGAAGGTTTCCAGAGGCTTCCGATAGACCACTTGGCAAGCTAGATGACTCTATTTCTGCAACATCGGAAGGCTAGTCCACTACGCTTCTGATATAGATAAGAAAAAAAAAACCAAGTTTTTTAAGAGAATTTTCTGAACTCAGGGCAAACTTTGGCAGTAATAAAACACTCCTAGGCCAGTTTGAAGAAAAACAAATAAAAGGGGGGGGGGGCTAAAATTGAAATTTTTGGGAGAAATAGTTGCAGCTGCAACACAACATTATTCAAAAGATTGAAGAAAATGAAAGAAGATTGATTCTTAAAGATGGAGCTACCAGAAGCACTACCATAAGAGATTGAAGAGGTGAGAAATCTCTTAACACCCGAAGGATTATGGAAGATATTTGATGAAGATAATTATAATCTATGGTCCATGGAAGTAAGAAGTTTGTGAAGGTCACAAAATTTGTGGTATTTTGTAGTTGAAGAGGATCCCATTGATCCAAAGGCATTTAAGGCTTTGACTAAGTTCCAGAAAGAAAGAAGGCAAGTTGTTGTCTTAAGTCTCATACAAGACAATATAGATTATTCTATTTTTCATTACATTGTAGAAGCTTATACTCCAAAAACAGCATGGGATATACTCAAATAAGTGTTTAGTGAAAAGGAAGAAATCCTAGAAGACTATTTATAAGGCATTCAATGATTATGATCCATCTCAGTTTGTGGATGGTAGTGAAAACAAACTTGTCACTATAGTGGTATTGAGTGATGCAACTGACAGTCTCTCTAAGCAAGAGACAATTGATAATAGCATAGAAGCTACAACAGTTACCAAGAATGAGAAACAGATAATTGATTGCAGCATAGAAGAAATACCAGCAGATAGTCCACCCTAGCCTACCAAAAAACCAAATGTTTGAAGGAGATCTATGAGGAGACTCCTATTATTGATAAGCACCTATAGTGTGCTCTGCTTTCCTAGCCCACAACTTTTGATGAAGCTATAAAGGATGCACAGTCGGTACAAGAAATGAATGAAGAGATTGATGCTAGTGAGAAGAATCAAACTTGGGATCTTGTAGATATACCTACATGAAAAACCAGTATTGGAGTCAAATGGGTCTATGAAACTAAACTGAATGAAAAGGAGAGCTTGAAAAGTAGAAGGCAAGGTTGGTTTCCAAAGGATATGCACAACAGTATGGTGTAGATTATGATGAAAACTTTGTTCCTACAGAAAGGATGGATGCCATTAGAGTTGTGCTTTCCATTGCAACACAAAATCAGTGGCCTATTTATCAAATGGATGTCAAATCTGTCTTTCTCAATGGTATTCTTGAAGAAGAAGTCTTTGTAGATCAGAAACTTGGATATATTGTCAAAGGTCATGAACACAAACTTTTTATGCTGAAAAAGGCCTTGTGTGATTTAAAACATGCTCCACGAGCTTGGTACAGTAGGATTGACTCATATCTAATCAACAACAATTTTCTATATTGACATTTGGATCATATCAGTGTAAATAGCAAACTGTTCGTATCATTGCATTGCATTTGAGTACAGAACCAAAATTTCTGGTTTCCAATGTCTTTTCATGGTTTCTTTAAAGTTTTTTCAAAGTTTAACCATGAGCATTGTTTGGATCTAAAACAATCCAATTTTTTTTTCATTCAAGTGATGTGTTATTTATATTTTGTATATCAGTATTTTTGTTAATCGGCATTCCTATCACGATAGAGAATGAGCGAAGTCAAGTACAAAATCAAATATGGCATTCGCATCAAAGCATTACTCAATTCTTACAAATTATAATGTGTGGGTATTAAATGATTTTTAATTCAATCTCCTTAATGGCCAATCCATGGATTTATTGTTGGTCAAATTTTTTTTAATCTTCGTTATTGTAAATTCTCCAAAATTTCAATTCATCGACAACTTAAAATTTTAATTTATCAATGATGAGGGATATTGCTATTTCATGACTGTTATTATTATGATTTAGAGTTAAACAATTTAACAAAGTTTAGTTTGAACTTTTTAAGTATGAATAAGAATTATTAATGTAAGTATGTAGATTTTCATAATTTTTCATGACCTCATATGAAGTAATGTCTTGCTAAAATCCTTGGTTAGTGGTTTTCTATATACTTACTTCCAATGTTAATATTGTAGACTCCACACTTCACACAAGAGAAAGTATTCTACACACTCATAAGGATAATTTTGTTATGGATCGAAATATAATTAAAAAATAGACCTGTAGATCAACATCATTCAAGGTTATCCCCAAGGGATAGCTCAATTGGTTGGAATCCAAATTCAAAGAAAGTTTGATATTGAGGTCGAAGGTTCAATTCTCATGAATCCAACTCTTTGGGTCGTACGGGGTTAGGCTCCCAAAACCAGAGCCGATAGGGCGAGGCCTCATAGAATTATTACTGTGAATGTAGCGAGCCCCGACCTCTATTCTTGAGGTTGTGACCCATGTGAAAAAAAACATTATTCAGGGCATTCATTTTATAAAGAGATTAAGTTTTTCCTTGGCTCCAACCATATAAACAATCATATCTCTAAATCAATGCCCCTGAAAACTTGCTACGAAGATTTATGGACTCTACAAGATTCTTTGATGTATTGGATATGATCTAGGTCGTGCCCAGGTGCATGTTGGGGACAATAGTCGACTAAATGAGTCGAGCACTATTATGGAATAAGATTATAAACAAAACAAGAAAAGCAAGAATTACACTATATCGACATAAAGTATGCGCAAAGACAATATGCAAGAATTCGAACCAATTTTTATTATTACTTTTTCTCTATGAAGGTTTGTTGTTTGATACAATAATGCACATGTTTATATAGAATGCTGAGACATTTGGGTGACTATCCGTTGCGTTTAGTTGTAAGAAGTTATAACGGTTCAGAATTTCAATTGTCATAGACGACTAGAAGAAAGAGACATTTTGTCGATGTTCAACAGTCGTCAGTGCCAACAAGGCATACCAAGATGTTGTATGTCGAGTGAGAAACCTGTCGAGGTTGTCGAAGTCAATTGTGTCGAGGTTTGAACTTGTCGAAGCTGATGGTGAACCTATGGAAAAAGTCGAAGTAGTTGAAGTTCAACAACATGCCAACTGTTGATTGGATCATTCTTCCTTCCTTAAGAAAAAATAGTCTCCATTGTGTATTCATTCACCTGAGGAAACTTGTTGGCTAATTCAGTAGCAGAGTACCATTTTCCTTGCGCGTGGAGTTGTCCAATTTTAGCCACTTGAAACAAGGGAATTGAGTTTGTCCTTGTATGGCATATGCGTCATCCCAAAATTGTGTCACAAAGAAGAAGTTCCTGAACATATGGATGGATGTCTTCGGGTTCTGCTGTATAGAATTCGTTTTGTTCCAACAATGATGCATGGTATGGCTGAAGTAGATCTACATTCAAAAATACTATGCAGGCCAAGGAATGCAAGAATGTCAAGCTGGAAAGCGTTTTCTCTATTATGTTTAAGGATATTGTATGGACCATATCGCAAAGAATCCATCTTTCCGTATGGACCAGTGAAGCGCTCCTTTAGATGTAACTGGACCTGATCCCCAGTTTGGAACGAGTGAAGAATATGATGCTTGTGTTGTCGAGCCTTAGCTTTTGCACTAGATCATTGCAACATTTGTTGTGATTGCTTCTGAATGTTGTAGATTTGATCTATGAACTTCAATTCTTGCTCCACTTCTCATCCTTCGAAGTCGGTGTCATTCGATTGTGTCGAGGAACTGATCAAGTCGATAGGTTATGAGGGTTGAAATCCATAATAGATCTCAAATGAGCTTTTGTCTATGCTCATCAGTCAGTACACAAAGATGTCCAAGCTTGTATGTCAAGGTGTCTTTTAGGAAGTGGTCGATAGTAGCCAACATGTCGGTCTGAAGTTGTCGATAAATTGCAAAGAAGTCACATTCCACCAAATACAGTTTTTTCCAAGTAGTGGTGTCATAACCCTACATACTCATCACTATAGACAGTAGAGTAATGGGTGGTTAACTGAGAAAATCGACTGCGGCATTGGATTTTCATTTTCGATACTTAATTACCAACTAAAATTGTTGCAGGTAATTAATCCACATAAGTTGTTGGGTTGTCTGTAGTTTGGACTGGGAGGGGGAGAGCTGCAAAGGTTTATGATAAGTGAGGATGATTGTCTTCTTGCCAAGAATGTAATGTCTCCATTGTCTAAGAGATTGCACAATGGCATACAATTATTTTTCAATTGTAGAATACCTTATAACAGTGTCATTGAAATTTTTGGAATGAAATGCGACGGGGTGACCTAACTGAGTGATCATTGCACCGAGAGCATAGTCCAATGCGTCTGCCTCAATAAAAAAAGACAAATTCAAATCATGCAACACAAGTACTGGTGCAACACAAAGCTTGTTTTTTATTTGTTCAAAATATTGTTGTTGTGTCGATGTCCATTTGAAGGAGGTTTTTCTATTTCCTTTAATCAGTTGATTCAAAGGCCATGAGATGTGACTGAATCCAAGTATGAACCATCGATAGAAATTCTCACAACCAAGAAAAAAATTTAGTTCATGAATTTTTTGAGGAATGGGCCAATCTTTGAGGATATGTACTTTTTTCTCGGTTGACATGAGTTCCTACAGAGTCAATTACATACCCCAAATATTTGATGTTGGTAATCGCAAACGAGAATTTTTCCATGTTCAGATATAGTCGATGTTGTTGGAGAGTGTCAAAGACTTGTCGAATCCGTCTGACATGTTCTTCCCATGATCAACTGAAAATCAATATAGTGTCGAGATAGACAATGACATATATTTCAATGAATGGTCTAGAAGGTCATCCATATATCTCATGAATGTTGTAGGTGCATTGGTTAAGCTAAAATGCATGACTAACAATTCAAACAATCCTTCCTTGGTCTTGAAATCCATTTTCCATACCTCAATGGAATTGATCAGAATTTGATGATATCTCGACTTGAGGTCGAGTTACCTAAAGAACTTATCACCTTCCAGGTTGACGATGAGTTCATCTATCCATGGATGAGGGTATATGTTCTTTAATAAATTTTTGTTGAGAGCCCAATAATCGATGCACATGCGCCAAGTCCCATCTTTCTTTGGAACTAGGACGACTGGACTTCCACAAGGAGAAGAGCTGGGGTGGATGTGACCCTTTTCGATCAAATCCTATATTTGCATGCGAATCTATTCGTTCTCAAGAATGGATATTCTGTAAACAGATGTGTTAGTTAATGAAGAACTAGGAAAAAGTTCAATGGATTGGTTTACTTGGCAATGTAGAGGTACTCTGTTTGACACTTAAAATACGTTCGGGTACTTCTCAAAGATATTGTTGATCTGCTGTTGTTGTCAAGAGATGTGTTGGTTAGTGAGTCGACTCATTCCTGGAGTCTTTCTAGAATGTTGAGGCTTTATCATAATTAATGCAAACTTTTGAGCATGATTGATAAGCTTCTTTATTTGTTTGGTAGATATCATAGCAACCATTGATGTGGGTTGTTTCTTTGGTATGTTGTACCATTGATTTCGAATTTTAACAATCACCTTCTGAGGCCATGACTTATATGTACCATGGCTATCCCACAAGTAGGGTTTCCCAAACAAGGTGACGGCTACGGAAAGTGGTGCCACATCACAGAGTAGTTCATCTTCAAAAGGCCTAATGAAGTAGGTGAGTTTGCATTGGTGTCTAATTCTTATTTCCTGTCCATCCTTCATCCAACCGATATTGTAAGGATGCGGATGTGGAGTGGTGACAAGACCTAATTTCTTCACAAGATCTTCAGAACGAAGCTCTTCTGGCTTCCATTATCCACAATAAGATTGAATGATTTTTCTTGAACCCATATCCATGTATGGAACAGGCGTTCTCCTTCCTCCTTGTCGATGAAAATCAAAGCTGTCAAAATAGCTGAGGTCGAATCCAAGATGGTCGCTACATCTGGATCAGATTCTACCAGGGTTCAGTCGGACAAGTCGGATGTCAACAATTTTTCCAAAAATGTCTTCTGAGATTTTCATTCGGATGTATCATGCCATGCCAAATAGTGATAACCACACCATTTCCTTGTAGGAGCTTGTTTGTTTCGATCCCTCCTCTCTTTCTAAAAGTTCTTCTTTTGATGATCAGGATTTGGAGGAGTCAACTGAGAAGGGTTCTTCGACTTGTCGTAGTCGACCGATGACTTCTTGTTGGGTTTTCAACCTGTTGGCTTGTTCGCGAAACATAATTTTCCCTTTTGTTTGACTTCAATCTAGCTGGCGTAATGAAATTCATCTGAAAGCGTAATAAAAACGAGAACTATATACTATGAAACGAGAACTATATACTATGAACGAGAACTCTACCCATAAAAACGATGATTTTTGCAAAAAAAACACCAAAAACACTACCCAAATAGAAAAGTGTTGATACCAGTATACACGTTTTTTTTTTTAGGGTAAAAAATAGAGCCATGGACTAAACATCCCATATTGTTGTTTAACAAAACTTTAAAATCAACCTTAAATTGGAAAAAAAGAAAAATTCTTGAAGAGATAAATTACAACTTTCTGGAAAATTGCATATTAAAGAAAAAACAAATTTCTCTAATAATTTCACCATTATAACCATATAGAAACAAAGAAATTATGATGTGATTCATAATGAGATAATATATTAGACCATACAAGAACAAATGGTTCATATAAATATTCAAAAAATCCTCTAGAGTTTCAATTACAAAAATCATACTAGTAAAAAGCATCTAATTGCCTCTTCTGTTGGGCGATATCTGTTTTCTCTATTAAAACGTTTCAAATCCATTCGAAATCTTGGTAACTTAACCTATAGTTGCAATGTCTTACTCAACCTTTCAATCGGTGAAGTTTAGGGTTTGAGTATTGAATATTTTCGAAATGCATTGAGCTGTAGATATCATTCATTCTGGCATTTAATTTCAAATCGTGACACAGCATTAGAGATTTAGATCTCATTCATTCTGACGTTGAAATCAAATCATGAAGACGTAGCATTCGAGCAGTAGATTTTATTCATCCTGGCGTTGAATTCAAGTCATGAAAACACAGCATTTGAGCTGTAGATCGTCGAGCCACGTAGTGTCTATTCCCAAATTAAAACTTCTATCAAATATCGTCATCATATATTCTTATTTATTCACATTATAAATCTCGTCCGAAAGCGTGATCAGGTGTCCTATGTATAATATAGATCTCTATGTATCGACCCACATTTCTTAAACATTGCCAGGACTGCAATTTCAAATTAATTTCCAGATCTGCTATGGTAGTTGGGCTATCAGCTGTGCCCACAGGCTATCAGCTTATTGGGAATGACCCCTTGATCTTCAAGCAACGACCTCCCAGCAATGACCACACTAGTGGAAATTGGCTCCCTGAATCGATATCCAAGCAATGAACTCACCAAGAGTGAGTCTTTAATTTCAATCAACAGACGTGTCAACTTACTCAACAGGACAGTTCATATCAGTCATTTCCACCAATTAACCTACCAGTTAATTCGGATTTGGTTTCGATCGTCGGCTAGCTTAAGGGTTGGTGTGGTCAAGCCCATTGCACAGTGTCAAGCTCATTGACTCTATATTGCACAGTGTCAAGCCCATTCCAAATATAATGACATTTTAATTACATTTAATTTAAATAAATTAACATCTTTATTCACATATTTTGATATATAAATATTTTTGACTTGATGTTTTGGACTTATTCAAATTATCCAACCAAAGCTTAGTTTCAAACCCTAGGCCACCTAACAATATACCCCTTAGAATACCAACCTTGCTAGTAAGACTTACACCAATTGTTAAGATTAATTCTAAATAACCTCATTTTTTATATTTATATCAATAAATTAATAAACTGACCTAGTTCATATGGCTATACAAATAAATTATGTAAAAAAAATTTAAAAACAATAAGCAACAAAATACTAATCTTAAAACTTAAATATCAATTTATATATGAACAGAATAAAAAACGATACACATATTATACATTACGATATAACACAATACAAAACATTTTTATAATGCTATATATTTATTTATCTTTATGAATTATAAATATAAAAATAAAATGGGAAGATATGCAAGCTGACATGGTTTTTAGTAAAGGCACATAAGATGAGTTTATATCACACAAAACGCAACGTGTGGAAGCTACACTTCAATCTTGGTTTCCTATACCGACGTGTTTAAATGATTTTCTTGGTTTTTTATATTCAAAACCAACCCTCGATGCCCGACATCGAGGGTTTTATATTACATGAAAACGCATCTCTTTTACTTGAACTATATTTCCATCTTTCCCAACACACGGATGCTTTGAAAATTACTTATATGTCTCATCCGCTACAATAGAGCAACGCAATGGATTTGCAACAGATGATGCGAGGTGATAAATAAAGCTTGACCATTCTCATTTGCATGTGCCACCATAGCTATTATCATTGCATTTAAATAAACCCTCGATGCCCGGCATCGAGGGTTGGTACTGCATAGAGGTACTGCATAGCTATTATCATCGCGTTTAAATAAACCCTCGATGCCGGGCAAGTTAAAACAAAAGCCAAGTTATATAAAACAAAAGCCAAGTTAAAATCCCATAGAGGTTCTTTTTGATTATCTATATAAAACAAAAGCCAAGTTAAACTCCCAACCAACATATAATAAATTTATAAATTGATTCACATACACAGCATGAAAATGGCATAGCTTAACTTTGGAGTCATGCATTGAATATTTTGTGATTCTAGCAGATTAGAGTTTCTCGGTCTCTAGCTTCAATGGATCTGGAGCAATGGAAAACCTACAGAGACGATTGAAGTTCTTGTATATAGAGTCCCCAGTACCATTCTCATATGATATTATTGTGTAGAAATAGGGATGTCCATTGACGCTGAATGAGTCCATTGGTTGCACTAATTCAACACAATGGAAGCCATAGAAAAGCAATGCGATGTTCTCGAAAAGCTAAAAAACTGGAATTCATTGGATGTTCTCTGAAACAACACTATAGAAAAATAAAATTAAACTTCTAGGAGGTTGTTTAAGAACTACAAAATAGGATATCAACATTAATGTATTGTGTTCTCCAGAAAAGGAGTGTGAGAAAGTCTGTTTCTCTTCCAATCGCAAGAGCTCAAAGAAGTGGAAAAAGAATATACAGCATCATCTTTAGCCACTGATTTTGAAAATAAGAAATGAGGTATTATGCGCGCTTTCATAGCTCTTACTTTGGAAAAAATTTCTGCATTTTCGTTGCCCCAGACTCCGGAGTGCACCTTTACCTTGTGCATATGCGCCTCTGTCGACCAATCCTCCCTTTTTATCTCTTTTATTATTTTCTCAGCAAAAGATTTGGCAATGTTGTCACCTAGTAATGGGCTCTCTCCATTCAGGAGGACTTGTAATTGCGTCAATGCATCTTCGCTGTCCGAGAAGATGTCAATCCGATCGCGCATTTTATGATTCTTCTTCACATAGATGATAGATTCCAAAATGGCTTTCAGTTCTAGTACTAAAATATTATTTGTATGCACTGCATAGAGGTATCAACCCTCGATGCCCGGCATCGAGGGTTTATTTAAACGCGATGATAATAGCTATGGCGGCACATGCAAATGAGAACGGTCTCTTTATTTATCACCTCGCATCATCAATTGCAAATCCATTGCGTTGCTCTATTGTAGCGGATGAGACATATAAGTAATTTTCAAAGCATCCGTGTGTTGGGAAAGATGGAAATATAGTTCATGTAAAAGAGATGCATTTTCATGTAATATAAAACCCTCGATGCCGGGCATCGAGGGTTGGTTTTGAATATAAAAAACCAAGAAAATCATTTAAACACATCGGTATAGGAAACCAAGATTGAAGTGTAGCTTCCACACGTTGCGTTTTGTGTGATATAAACTCATCTTATGTTCCTTTACTAAAAACCATGTCAGCTTGCATATCTTCCCATTTTATTTTTATATTTATAATTCATAAAGATAAATAAATATATAGCATTATAAAAATGTTTTGTATTGTGTTATATCGTAATGTATAATATGTGTATCGTTTTTTATTCTGTTCATATATAAATTGATATTTAAGTTTTAAGATTAGTATTTTGTGGCTTATTGTTTTTAATTTTTTTTTACATAATTTATTTGTATAGCCATATGAACTAGGTCAGTTTATTAATTTATTGATATAAATATATAAAATGAGGTTATTTA
>LPNX010585498.1:64122-86197 GCA_001517045.1 Pseudotsuga menziesii
CTAGAATTATTTACAGTTTTGTCAATAAAAATGCCTTATTTTGTACATAAAAATGTCTTATTTTATAGAAAAATTCGTAAAATATAGATGTTTTTCATTATAAATTGCTTAAAAATGTATGTTATTTTGTTAAATTTCAAAAAACACACTTGAAAATAGAAATTAAAAATATTTTACAACAAAGATAATTCAAAGGCCCCAAAAAATGTCTGAAAATGAAAATGTGTGATACTGGCATCAACCATTTTTGAAACGGGGGTAAAAATAGCTACTAAAATTAGGAGAGAGAAAAACGAGAACTGTGTCGAGTTCTCGTTTCATAGTATAAGTGGTTGATTTGGAGGAGTCGACTGAGAAGGGTTCTTCGACTTGTCGTAGTCGACCGATGACTTCTTGTTGGGTTTTCAACCTGTTGGCTTGTTCGCGAAACATAATTTTCCCTTTTGTTTGACTTCAATCTAGCTGGCGTAATGAAATTCATCTGAAAGCGTAATAATAGTCAGAAACTTCATCTCTTCCTGAATGTATAGGGATAAACCGTTGATGTACTTTAGAACAAGAAATTTCTCTTCTTCTTGGATGCCAAGTCTAGCCATGATTCAATAAAATGTGTCGGTATAACTATGCACAGACTGGTATTTCCATTTCCTTAGCTACTACCACTTCTTATAATGTTGTTCAAGATACTTGGTCAGGTAAAACTCTTTTCGGACATACTCAAAAACGTTTACCCATGTGTCTATGGGGTTGCCTTCTTTTTCCATATTTGTCGATATATTTTACCTCCAACAATGTACATAGGTTGACATATTTAAGGATGAAATGGTGCTCTTGTCCACTTCGGAGAGTTGATTCACAGAGTAGTAATATTCGAGTTGTTGTACCCAATTGTCGACTGATTTTGTGTCAATATTTCCTTCAATATTCATTATGTCCATATTCATTTACACTTTGAAGGAGCTGATATTATCGGAGTGAGGTCGCGTCGAGGATTCCCCAGATTTCAAAGCAAATCACATGAGAATATCAGTAAACTGGGAGAACATTCCGGTCCACTGGAAAGCCAGTGAATTTTTTATGAGTTGTTTTGTCTCATCGGTTGCATGTCTATTGTTTGCTTCTTCAACCATATTTTTTTGAGTTTTTGAGCATGTTTGAATATGCATAAGTTAAGTAACTTCGATGAAAGTGCTGATATAAATTAGGCTCTGAACAAGATCAAGCTCTGATACCAATGATCCAGGTCGTGCCTAGGTGCACGCTAGGGACAACAGTCAACTGAATGAGTCAAGCACTGTTATGGTGGAAGCTTATAAAAATAACAAGAAAAGAAGGAATTACACTATATCAACATAAAGTATGCACATAGAAAATATCCAAGAATTCAAACCAATTTCTATTATTACTTCTTCTCTATGAATGTTGGTTGGTTGATACAATAATGTACATATTTATATACAATGTTGAGATGCTTGGGTGACTACCCATTATGTTCAGTTACAAGAAGTTATAACAGTTCGAAAGTTCAACTGTCGTAGATGACTAGAAGACAGAGATATTCTATCGATGTTCAAGAGTCATCGGTGCTGACAAGGCATGTCAAGCGGCTGCATGTTGAGTGCAAAACTTGTTGAGGTTGTCGAAGTCGGTTGTGTTAAGGTTCGTAATTTTCGAAGCCGATGGTGAACCTGTCGAAGCAATCGAAGTAGTCGAAGTAGTCCAAGTTCTATACTTTGCTGAATTTCAACAACATACCAACTATTGAATGGATCAGGATAGGTAGTCTACAAGCTAGATTTCCCAATAATTCCAACATTTACCTAGCCTTTCATGTCTCTTTCCTAAAAAAACTGGTGGGATCCAACTGTAAAGTGTAGACTAGGTCAAGACAACTTAATGAGGAAGGATCTAGTTGGATCCATTTGGAAGTACTATTGGATTCCAATGAATGTCTATTGTGCAAGTGTACACTCACAGAAATATTGATAATATGGAAGCCTTATGAAACTAGAAAATGCCACATGGTAACCAAAAGGAATTCTCCAACAACTTTCACATCTTCATCCGTCAATATAATGTTTCTTTTGAAGGGAGAGGGGTGCATGTTAGGCTGTTACCCTAACCCCCTTACTTTAGGAGTATGTTAATTAATGTATGTGGCTATCTCTTTTGAATAAGGATGAGTAGTAGTAGTTGGAAATTAATGTAAGAAGGGTATATCTATTAATTAAGGCATACTAGGAAGTTGGTACTAAAATAATTATTTGGCCATGTCAAGTGGTTAGGGTTTTGAATATTGAAATCCTATTTAAAGAGATAGAAGGCTATGGATTTTCAAAAATAAATAAAATGTATTGGATCTATTATCAAGATAAAGGTCACCCAACCCTAAGAGGCGAGTGAAATATACTTCTAGATTTGGTTATTATAATACAAGAGCGATTTTTGTATCATTTATCTTTCCTATTTCCTTTGATCAATTATTTTGCACTATAATATTATGTTTCTAAATTTGTTTACCTTGGTGTATATTTTTGTTTCTCTAATTTTCATGGTTGAGTACACCACACAAAACATATACACACAACAATAATAGATTTCTGAAAAAAAAATTTGGTTAGAAATAACTTCTCCTGATTATTATTGTAGGAGAAGTACTTGAAAAATTAGAGATCCAAAAGAATCCTAAAGAAAAACCCCTCAAGAGAGAAAGAAAAATAACTTTTTCCTTTAGTCTCCTCCTATTAGACATTTTTCTTCTCAAAATATGAATGGTTTCTTTGAGTAATCATCAAACTATTTGCTCTTCCAAAATCTTTTCATCTTCTCCCCATGTTTCCTAACATGCCTTTCTTCAAGCTGACTTCTCTGAAAAATTAAAAGAATGGTGGGAGGAAATACCAACCATTAGGGGAACATGGATGTACTAGTTCCAAAAAAATATTAAAATCCTTAAATCAAAAATCAAGAAATGGAACAAAGAATATTTTGATAACATCTTTAAGGAAAAAGTGGAGTTGAATGACAAAATAAAAGAGGTGCAAATCAAAGGAATGTAGTCTAGTTTCATGACAGACATTCGAGAGCAAGAAAGAAACATGATCCAGGAATTTAGCCAAAGAGAACATCAGGAGAAAATATTATGGAACCAGCAATCCCAAGTGAAGTGACCCCAAGAAGGAGAGTGAAATACATGTTTCTTCCACAAAGAAACCATTCATCACCACCAAGGAAACCGTATGACTAGATTGAAAATGGAAGAAAATTAAATTTATGAAACCCAGGAAGAACTGTAAGTCACCTTGAATTCCTATTTTCCAAACTCCTGAAGGAACCTGATTGGGACAGGGATGTAGCCTAGAGGGAGGTTCTAAGGAACATTCCATAGGTCATAATGAAATATCATAACCTATTACTATTGAAACCAATTGAGCTGGAAGAAGTTGAGGATGCGGTCAAGCAAATGGAAAATGATAAATCCATGGGACTTGATGGGTTCACCACCAAATTCTTCCATCCCTCCTGGGATTGTATGAAATACAAAGTCTGGGGTCTGGTAGAGGACTCTAGGAAGACAGGCAATATTCTGAAATCTCTAAATGCAACCTTCCTAGCACTTATCCCTAAATAGACAGGAATAGAAGACCTTAGAAAGCTCAGACCGATTTCCTTATGGAATGTCATATACAAAATCATCTCCAATATTATAGCCAACAGGCTACATCCTCTACTTCCTCTAATAATCTCTCTTGAGCAGTTGGGGTTCGTTGAAGGAAGACAAATTCTGGATGGCATCATCTTGATCCATGAAACCATCCACTCGGTCAAAATCGAGAAAATACTAGGTATGCTTTTGAATTTGGATTTATCTAAAGCTTATGATAAACTAAACTGGAAATTCCTAGCAGGGATGCTTAAGGATTTTGGATTCTCTAATCAATGGATTGGGTCAGCCATGAATGTTGTTTCTTCGACCTTTTTCTCCATTTTAGTTAATGGTACCCCCTCCAGACCCTTCCAGATCTCCCAAGGAATTAGATAAGGTGACCCTCTATCCCATTTTCTATTCGTTATAGTAGTTGAAAGACTAGGTAGAATGCTCAAGAACCTTCACTTGGAGAATAAGATCAAAGGGCTATCCATTATTGAAGAGCTGGAACCTCAAACTCATTAACAATTTGTAGATGATACGATGCTTATGGGTCTGTCCATGGTTCAGGAGGATAGAGGCATCAAATATAGGTTGGACACCTTCCTGAAAGCTAGTGGACTTGAAATCAATAAGGTAAAATCCCAGGTTTACTTCTTCAACACTCTGAAAATCACAAAAAGGAATATTTTAAGGATTCTGGGATTCTCTTACGGCGAGATCACTTCCAAATATTTAGGAGCTCTACTTGTAGAATCGACCATTAGGCAGGTCTCTTGGAAGGATATTATGGGAAAACTTAAACGGAAACTCAACCAATGGACGTACAGAGCCCTTAACTTCACAAGCATACTTACTTTGGTTAAGTTTGTCCTGCAGGTGATGTCGCTTTATCTATTCTCGGTTCTAGAAACTCCAAAATATGTGATTAAGTAGATCAAGAGTATACAAAGGAAATTTTTGTTGGGAGGAGAGGACAACCAAAGGAAATGGCCATTGGTGGATTGACAAACTGTATAAAACCCAAAGATGCGAGAGGGTTAGGTCTTCGAGACCCTTTAGATACCAATAAAGAAATGGGAGTTAAGATATGGTGGAAATGGATAACTCATGAGGAAGAACCTTGGGCGAAGCTATGGCATGCCAAGTATGCACACCATTAGCCGAAACAATCTCTAATAAGATTTGGGGAGGACCTCTTGGGTTCCAGCATCTAGAAATCAGATAGGAAAATCGAAACCTCATCCAAAGACATAGTTTTTGGGAGGTAAGAGATGGCAGCTCACCTCGGTTCGTTAGCGAGGCTTCGAACCAAGAACAATGTTTCGAAATTACGAACGATGTTCCGACTCTTATAGCCCATCTTCAGCACAGCTAGGTAAAGACGGTGAAGGAATTTTTGGACTTCGGGTCCTCTGGCAAATTATTTAGGACTTGGAAAACGAAAGACTGGTGGGAAAAACTGGCACCAACAGAAGACATTGAAGATTTCTACATGGACCTTTGTTCCAAGAAGATGGGCCTAGAATGAGGGCGCAGACAAAATATGATGGGGATATTCCAATCTTGGAAGGTTCAAGATAAAAGAGGCCATAGGGGTGTTGAATGAAACTCACAGGCTGGAAAAGGAAGCCAAATGGAGGAAAATTTAGGGAGGGAAATGGTGGCCCAAGATTGCAGCTTTCTACTAGCTCCTTCTCAAATGCTGAATTCTCACATGGGATAACATACAAGCCTAGAGGATTTAGATACCTTGAATATGTAGTCTATCTAAAAACACCATTGAAACTATAAATCACCTGCTGGATGAATGCCCAATATCTACCGCTATACAAGAAAGAGGATCAAGGATGTTTAAAACAAACTGCATACACATTGGAAGACCCGACATAACTATAGCGGAGTGACCAAAGAATATATTCAAAAACAAAATAGTGAACAGAATATGGGAGCTATTTTCGGGCTTCGTGGTTTGGGAAATTTGGAAAACTCATAACTTAAAAAAATTTGAAAACAAAAAGCACCGGTTTGAAGACATATGGGCAATTTTAGAAGCTCATTTAATAGAAACTTTAATGTTCACCTCTTGTACATACGAGGATTTTAAGGTAGATGCATTAGAAAAAGAAATCCTTTAAGGATGGGGAATAAGGTAGTTACCTATGAACAATTTTCGGCCCAAGAAATTGATCAAGCAGTCGAGTATCGTTGAGTCCTCGAAAAAACCTTTGATGGGTACCTTCAAGTTGAACTTCGACGGGGCTGCAAAAGTGAACCCAGGTTCTATTGTTTTCGGCGGAGCGATTAGGGTTTCACAAGGAAGAATCCTTAGTAGCCACTAGGGAAGTTTAGGCACATTCACTAATAATATAATGAAGCTTGAAGGCCTCATAAATGGGGTCGCGTGGGCGATACAAAACCATCAAATCCCACTGATAGTGAAAGGGGATTCACAGGAGGTCATCAACATAGCCAGAAGGCTTATGAATGGAGCGTCCATAAGTCAAGTTTCCAGAAATAGGAGGTGGGAGTGTAGGTTGATAGTGCTTAGAAGATGGTTGAGGGATGCTCCTGCACTTTTGTTCTTGCATGTAAAATGAACAGGGAACAAGGTGGCAGATGCCCTAACAAATGAAGGGGTTGGCAAGGAGAGTTCCTTCCATGCAAAGGAAATTGTCGACAAAATGGATGGTCCGCTATGGGAAAAGTGTGAAGAATTGGTAGGGATTAATGCCAGATGGAATGATGATGGCCAGCCTCAACAGATGTCCATGCCTCAGCACCTGAGACAGGATAGATGCACTCGCTCTCCATCTCCTTCAGTGTTGCTTGTCTCTTCCTCCCTCACACATGCCCCTCCATCCTCTCTGGGCATCCTTTGGATGGACATGTGATCCAGCATGTAGGAGCCCCTCTCTCCACCTCTGTGTCAAGTTATAAGGAGGATGACAAGACACCTATGCCACGTGGCATTTATTTCACGCAAAATTGGGCTAAGGCAAGGATAGGTGGGAAGCAAGTGAAATATGTGAATGGGGTTGGTGTCATGCGCGCCTACTGCGAGGAGGCCGATCTAGCATCGGGACCTCAATTATAAAATTCTCCTTCTTTCATGTCTGTGAGGTACGACAAGGTATAAGGATTCAGACCTTTTAGGCTCACTGGTGGGGAGCTTTCGAGTCTCTATACTAGGCTTGTCAAAAGTAGTAAGTCCCACACCAGGCGGCCTTTAATGGAGGATAAGATGGCCAATCTCTCGCACAGAGAGAAGGATCTTATCAAGATCAAAAGGATGTGGAATTGTAAGGAAAATGTTTCACAAGGAGCGAAAAGGAAACATTCGTCGATGCAGATGAGGGATGGTTACATCATCAAGGTTAAGGGAATAGCTATATATTCACATCAACATGGTGAGAGGATCACGGGGGTCGAGCTTATCTTGGATCATTTTTGTGTGCAAGGTCTTTGTATTTATCAGCTCTGTGATATAATGGCTCAGCGATGGTGGGGGAGGTGCAACCAGGGGCAGAGGGGAAGAGTGGTAGGGGGGTATTTACCCCAGGCCGGTTCCTTGGGAAATAATACGCCGGTGGAAGAAGGTCCAACTCCATTGTCGTTTAATTCGGGAGCTCAATATATGGCAGAAACCTCAGCAAGGGTGGAAGCCATTATAGCTGTGAAGGAATTGGAACTCATTCAAGAATATGAGACCCATCAAGGGCATCCTTTACCTGCAAATCTGTTTTGGATGGTCCATATCCTACTAGCTTAGGATATTCAGGAAAAATTTTAACTGAAATATGGAATTCAAGAAGCTCTTTCAATGATCAGACAAGGGCAACAGGGGTCTTCTGCGGGCTTCAGAATGTTGTACTCAATTGCGAGCGAGCTTCTAGGAATCCTGGGGGAACATCCATCGGTGCTACCACCCTCTCCCATTAATCCTCCGCAACAGTGAGGCCCGCGGCTGGGTGACACTTTTGGACTTTCGCCTGTCTTTCTTTATGCGTTTTGTGATTGGCCGTAGTTATCTGGATATCTAATGCATATAACGAATATTGTTTTGACAGTATACGATTGTAATATTTTTTATTGGGTTTGGCCAATCAGCAGTGAAGACATCACCAACTATCTGTCTCTGTGTAGATACTAGGGTGTGCAACATCAAGATTTTCGTATATATAATTGCTTTTTTATGATGGTAATTAGTGTGGGAAAGGGTCTGGATGACAAGAACCTAACAAAGATAAGGGGAGGTAGTATTAGGGGCAATGACAGACGGACTTATCTGAAGAAGTTCCTGATCCAGCATGGCTCTTTCAGTTGGTCGGGACCGATTTTATACTATTTTTTGTATCATACAGTATTATAATGTTTCTCTGCTTACAAAAAAAAGTCTTATGACTTGAGTGAGCCCTTTAAACCTTGGCCATAAAAACATTCCAATCATATGTGATAAATACTAAGCATAGGAACAAAGTTTACTAAGTCTTAAACCATGTTAATAATGTTAACCAGTTAGATGTAGGTCTAATAAACCCCACCTATGCATAAAACAATGAACGCAAATAGTAGTAGTAAGAATTGCTAAGATAGGAATTTGGTCCTTCTGTCTTCAAAAGAAATGGAGTAGTTTAGCATAGGTAGCAAGCCAAGTTTTAAACAGTCATAGCGAGCTTCATCATCTAACGAACCTGCACAAAAATGAAGAGGATTTGCATTAGTCCAACATGAACTAAGTAAACCTTGTAAACATCAAGTAAACCGGTTACCTCTCCAAGCGGTCCTATAAGGGATACAACTCCTGCCACTCCACCCCTTGACAATTACAAGTTAAGTCATGATTCATCCATAAACAATGAACAATTATTATAACGAGGAAGTAATCTACAATTGAACAAACACACGCACCTGCATGATAAGACATAATCAATGAACAGTGTAATCATCTAATCAGATCAAGGAACATAACCACATTATAGAATTACATTAGTAATCATATCACGAAAAAATCTAGAAATGGTAAGAACCACTTACAACACTTCGGTTCCGCAAACAAGGATCGACACATTCCACAGAAGATAAGTTAATGTCTAGTTCAGGTAGTAATTAACTAGCCTAATATTTTTTTTAATTTTTTTTTTCAAATTTTGGGAACATTACATTTCTTCTGTTGAACTAGGAGATCATGCCAGATCCCAAACTAAAGCAACAACCTGAGGTTCTCTTCCTGTCAGTGGTTCTACCTTCCCAGTTCGAATCAACATAACCGTGTAGGTTAATCTTTTGATTCACATCATATTTGAGCCCATAATCCACTGTACCTTTTAGGTACCTCAGAACATGCTTTGTAGATATCAAGTGAACATGTCTCGGATCCTTCAGGAAATGGATCAAGGTGTCCAGAACAAAGAATATGTATATTCTCATATTTGTTAGATACATCAATGAGCAAATCATCTGATGATACATCATGGCATCAACTGACTCAGATGAAGCATCACTCATAAGATTCAAGTTAGATGTTGTCAGTGTGACTATCTCCTTACAGTCGAACATTATGAATCTCTTTAGAATCTCCACTGTATACTTCCCTTGCCCAAGGAATATTCCATCTGCACTTTGCCACACCTCCATGCTTAAAATTAGTGCATCATACCTAGATATTTCATATCGTACTCTGTATCAAGTCTCCTCCTTGGATCTGTAATGAGTTCCTCTTCACCTATCAGAAACAAGTCATTGACATATAACATGAGTATCACTAGTCTTCCGTCTTCCACCTTGAAGTAGAGTTTGGAATCTGATTTACTCTTGGTGAATCCCAAGCTCACCAGGAATCTATCCATCCTATTGTACCATGTCCTCAGTGCTTGTTTCAATCCATACAAGACCTTCTTAAATTTACACACATGGGTCTTTCTTTCATGTGTCTCGAATCCCAATGGTTGTTCCATGTACACTTCCTCCTTGACTACACCATTCAAAAATTTGTCTTGACATCGATATGGTGTATTTTCCATTTCATGATTGCTTCCAAAGCAAGTATGGTCCTAATGGAAGTGTACCTCGTGACGGGTGTAAATGTCTCTTCATAGTATGTGCCTCCTTTCTGTGAGAAGCATAGTGCTATGAACCTCACCTTGTATTTCTCAATGCTTCGATCTGCAACATGCTTGATCTTGTAGATCCACTTTGAATTCATGACAGACTTCTTCTCTGGTCTCATAACTATCTCCCAGACATCATTCTTTATGATCGACATATATTCCTCTATCATATAATCCTTCCATTATTTATTTTCTACATCCTCTTCATAGGTGGAAGGTTCTCTATAAATGATATCACACAATAGGGACACATAGATATTGTAGGTATTTTCCCTCCTTCTTTCTCTAAGTATTCCTTCTGGAGCGCCATACCTTTCAGCTTCTTGTATGAGCTCTCGTGCCCATGCTAGTTTCCTCTTATGGGAGACCTTCTCAAGGAATGTCTCTACTGGCTCTTGTGGTTCTGTGATGTCGTGATTTTCACAATCTTCTAAAATTTCTTCTACAATTTCTATGTCTCAAACTCTCATCTCTTCAGGTTCCTCGACTTCCCTGATAGGTATCCTCCTAGATATGAAGTATGACAAGTCTTCATCAAAGGTTAAATGTCTATTGATTTCGATCTTCTTGAATCCTCGGAAGTATATTTAGTAGGCCTTTGATGTATCACTATATCCTACGAATATATCCTTCCTCCCAGAAGGATCAAGGTTGGTCCTTTTCTCCTTTGGGATATGTATGTACACCTAAAAACCAAATGTTCTGAGATGGCTGACTTATGGTTTCTCTCTTGAGAAATCTCTTCAGGAGTCTTATTGTCAAGTACTCGATGAAGAGTACGGTTCTGTACATACAAATTTATTCTTGTTGCCTTCACCCAAATCTGCATAGGAAGATCATTGTCATGCAACATTTCCCTTGCTACTTCCATGATGGTTCGGTTCTTTCGTTCCACAACCCCATTATGTTAAGGATTGTATGGAGTGCTCAACTCCCTATTAATCTTGGACTTTTTAAAGAGTTCCTTGAATTAATGTGATGTGAATTCTCCACCATTATCTGACCATAGAATTTGTATCTTCCTATCGGTCTAGTCCTCGACCAAGGCTTTATATCATTCCTTGAACTTACTAAAAACATCACTTTTCCCTTTCAAGAAATATATCCAAGTCTCAGGCGAGAAATCATCTATAAAGGAAACATAGTACACATACCTGCTTAATCAGCTATAAGACATGGGCCCACATATATCTGAGTGTGCTATCTCCAATATTCCTTTAGCCTTACTCTCACTGCTGGGAAATGTCTTCTTCGCATGCTTTTCTTGTGCACATTTTTTGCAAATTCATTCATGGTTTTCCTCGATCTATGGAAGTCTCGAGCCTACTTTGCTTCCCATCGTTAGTGCTCTGTAGTGCACATGTTGAAGTCTTTTGTGTCATAGTTTGGTTGGTTCAATTGACTCATGAACCAATGCTTGTTCAAGTTGTCCCTGTATCTTGTACAAGCCTATGCCTTCTTCTACAATCACTGTTGCATCCTCTATTGTCTTTATTCTCGGCCACATCAGAATTTGGCCATAAAAAAAAACCCTAATTCCATTTCCATCTAGTGCAAAGATAGAGAGAAGATTCTTCTTTAATCCTGGAACATATAGCACATCCTTCATCTTTAAAGACCACCTTGAATGGTCTAACCGCCTACCAACATTAGGGAGAAAAATGAAATTATTGGATCTAGAATATGTAACCATTGAAAGATGTTTCCTCTTAGGGTGAGTTCAAGGATAGGCCTTCTTTTTCAACTGATCTAGAGAGAGAGTTTCCCAAAATACCAAACCCTAGCTTGTTGAACTGCTATATAAGCTAGTACACAATGACTTCTTTTAGGTTGTCTCTGATACCATGTTAGAATTTTATAATTTTTATGCCAAAACAATAGGATCGATGAAAGAAAGACAAACATAGTAGCGCAAAGAGAACACAAAGATTTAGGTCCGAATTCATGGAACTTCGGCTCAGTTCTGCAGAAACATCGGATAGAGTTCTTTTGGCATGCCCCTCGAAGGACCGCTTGGGAATCATGGAAGCCCCATTATTCCCAGCCGGTACAGCCTGTTGGGATCCTTTGACCTCTTGCAATTCCAACAAACCCATTGTTAAAGAATTCCCATGATCTGGTGCCATGTTTCTATCTCAAGCTTCAGTTTGATACGACGCACAAATCTTCCTTTAGTGTACTTTTGAAAAACTTATAGCACACAGAATGATATATAATGGACAAAGCTCAAAGCGGCCTTTATAAACAAAGTACTTCTGGAACCTACACTCTTGGAAAGTGATAGTTTCCTAAAATGGGAAGGAAAAGATTGAGCAGAAGAATCTATAAAGGTCTACTTTGATCGATGCAGACTGTAGGATGCTTTTAAACCTGTGACGATCTTGTGTTAAGTCACGAGATTGGATCGATAACCTCAGGTATTTTATCGCCGGACATTCGAGATTGCAAAGAACAAGAAGCATTGAGGGGCAGTGAGCGAGTACATTATCTATCTTACTCGTTTTGACACTGGATGTGATCTACAAAGTAAAAAGGGCAACATTTCTCTGGAGGTTTCAGAAAGCTTTTTGGGTAGTTGATGCAGAACTCACGTGAAGTATTCATGGTGTCTGTGTATTTTTCCAGTTAACAAAACCACATCTCTCCATTAAAGTCAAGTACTGTCACGAGATGCCAAAGGTATTTAGCGACATCTTCTGGATTCCTCGTTCATCGCCCACTCCGCGTGACTGTTATCCCAATTTTATCGCGGATTACATCAAAGCATTTATTTTTCCTCTAGCATGCATAAGCCGAGTAAAGCGTTGAAATTTACTCCCAAGAAAATGATATATATTATAAATGCTCTAAATCCCTGAAATATTAATGGCATCAATATAAATGCTCTAAATCCCTGAAATATTAATGGCATTTATTTTTCCTCTAGCATGCAAAAGCCGAGTAGAACGTTGAAATTTACTCCCAAGAAAATGATATATATTATAAATGCTCTAAATCCCTCAAATATTAATGGCATCAATATAAGAGTAACCTCGCACATCTGTTGCAGGTCCCTGAGTAAAACTGAACCTGCAATATTTTAAGTTCAGAAAAGTTTTTGCTATATCCTGCAATATCCATATATTAGCATGTCCTATCAAATGGTTTAGAGATATCCTATCAAATGGTTTAGAGGGTTGAAATGGTTGACAGAAAATGGAAAGCAAAATAGTTTGGAATTTTTTTTATTTTGGAATTTTTTTGTATTTTTTAATTAAATAGGTTGAATTTTAAGATTTATATTTTGTTACATGTTATCATCAACATTCTTTAGGTTATCTATTTATGAACTTTAAATTATTATACCTCCCTCAGGCAGGTATATTGTAATGGATTGCAAGTCAAACTCTTTTGACTTTGGTATTAGTTGGTGTCTTTTGAGGCAGCTATAAAGAATTAAAACCTGTTTTGCAAAGTATGACTTAGGGATTTGTAAAATATATTTTTTAATTTTGTTAAAAAACTATTTTTGTAAACAGCTGATTGGTGGATAGAAGATGATGTAAGCTTTGGGATTTGGTATCTGGATTTGAGTTGACATGTGGCAAGATGACGTCATAATAATAAAATTAAAAAAATAAAAATTATATCCCATTGCCATCTGGCTCATGCCTCATGCTGCTGTTGCTGCCGCTGCCGCTGTCGCTACCGTGTGGACCGTGGCGCCTACCAGCAGCCGATCGCCAATGCCTGGAACCATTTGGATGCTTCCCGTGACTGCCGGCTCGAGCTCGACCCCACCCGCCAGTGTTGTGCAGAACATATTGATCCCACACGTCATCTATAGCAAACAGGGAACATTTTCCTTTTAAATGTTTATGAATCTTCTCAGTAAGCTCCTGCTACACCTTTCGCTCTACCTCGCGCTGGACCTCTTCCTGATCGTACAAATCAGTGAAGAACTTTCGATTTTTTGAAAGTTTCTTCATTTCCTTAACACTCTTTTTCTCCATTTCTTCAATCTCTGTTTGATAATATGACAGTTGTTTGAATATCTCGAACCGTAGCTGTTTAACTGAGAATTTCTTAGAAACAGGTAACCACACCATATGGTCGAAACCTTCTCCTCCCTTCTGGCTGTTAAAAACGTGTTGGAGAAGAAGATTCTTGCCCTGCCTTGCCATGCCCACAATAGCAATGACTCGAGGGTCGTTTTCCTGCCCTATCAACTCATTGATTTCAATAATCTGGTGTTCCATGCCAACAGTCTAAGATTCTTGAATCACAGCATTAGATCTTTCCCTCTTGTCATGTGAATCATATGCATTGACTATTTGCATACGTTCATTGACATGCAAGACGGACGTGAGAGATATGAGATATTTAGTACTCCGGTGTATTTTCTTGATTCTCTTCTTCAATTGGTTAATCCTCAGGCCCATCTTATAGCGGAAGATGGGGTTCCAATTAAAGTTGCGAGCTGCCCTGCATTCCTCCACTATGTCCACAGCATCGAGTAGAAACTCTTCAAGTCTGTTAAGCCAACTAGACACCGAAGTGGAGTTTATTTTGTCTCCAGCATCATTGAAAAGAGCTTTAATGGAAATAAGCTCTTCGCAAAGGAATTCAAAGTCTTCTCTGAAACCAGTAAGGAGTGATACATCTTGGAAAAACTTTTCAACGAGAATAGAATTCAAATTTCCTGTAACCTTGCTAACAATCGCTGCTTCTGCCATGTTGTTTCTTCCTTCTTAGCATTCATTAAGTCTCCCTGCCATTACTCTCTTGTTCAACTCAAGCACGCACTTACACCTTACTTGCAGACTCTTCATCAATTCATCATGCAAACTCTCAACCTTACTTCTCTCCTATAATTAGGTCACAGGTTACGATTACGAAGCCAAGAGCCAAGAGCCAACCTTAAAAAGGGTACGAGTGCAAGACCCAATCGAGCAGGATAAAACACAACTAAAACGCCCCGCTTTTTGGGCAATTTGTGTTAACAAAAATTGGTTAAAATTGGTCAAAATTGTTTTTGGTAAATTGCTATTTATTTATATAATTTTAGCAATTTTAATGCTAATTATAAACTAAATCCTTGATTTTAAGACTATACAAATAATCAAAATTACAATTTAAATCCTCCAAATTGGAATTTCAACCAAAATAGCTCTACCAGATCTTTCGGCCAAAATGGCTCTGCCAGGTCCTGGCGGCATTTTGCTGGATTCTGGCGGTTTGGGGCGTTTTGCGCTTATACTGCTAGTCTGCTCCGTCTTATAAGTTTTCTTGAACTTTAAGCTCTGCCATCCTTTGAATCGAACCCGAGACCTACAGAGTTTCAAAGACTTCTTCGGCATCTTCTTTTAAGTTTTCAGTTCGGCGACCCTTCCAGGGAATAAGAAGTAATGATTTAAGATATTTTTTAATAAAATTGTTTCGAAATGTTAAATTTTATTTAAAAGAATTAAAATTATATATATTTTTATTTAATCAAGAAATCTAATAATTTACATCGAAAAGAAACATAACCTTTGCTTTGAGTAGTTAAAATAATGTAATGCAATTCACATGACAATTGTAATGAGTTTTTTCTAAATCATCTAAATGTCAAATATCAAATCGTGATTAATTGACCATAATGTATAAATAAATCCTCCTTGATTAAGTCAATAATATCATAAACCTTTGTTATATGCAAAAATAAATAAATATGAATTCATTAAGTCAAAATAATAAAGAAATCAAAATTATTTAAACAAAAATAAGTAGATAAAAATTGCAATATAGTCTATAGTGCACTCTATAAGATATATAGGATCATAAGATTCATAAAACTATAAGGTCTATAAAATTTTACTGAAATCTTCCATAGTATTCTAAAACATCTTAATTGAGTAAGTTACTCATATCTTTATTATGAGAAATTAATATAATTTCACAAATTATATATATATATATTCTTAAAAAAAAAAAAATTGAACTTATATATATATTAAATTGTTATAAATTTAAGTATCTATGAAATTAATTTTGTGAATATTATTTTTTTTAACCTTTGATTATACCTTAATGTAGCTCTATTTTAAATTTTTCTCTCTGAAGCTTAGAGAGAGACCACATTGTTTGCAAATCTTTCTTAAGTTTATTCACTCAAAAAAATCTTCATGTCCACAAATTTGATCCTTCTATCACCCTATAAGAATTTCTTGCTATGCCCTATGATGGTAGAAATAATAAGCTCAATTCAATTCAAAATTATTGTCCAATTATTTTAATAAGAGGCATCACATAATGAAGTTCTATTCAAATTACTTAATTTCAATTTATACCAAGGATTAAGAAAATAATTAAACTTGCACAAATTTGTTTTTAGCAATTTACTTACACTATAACAAATGTTATAATAATTTTTTCCTTATATATAGTTCAAAATTCTCTCATAAGATCCCAATGGTATTGACCGTGGTGAACCATGAATATATTGATCACATCAAAGTTATTGATGCAATGTTGAGTTCACTACAAAGATTTTATACATCAAAACATCAATTCCAATGTGATACAAAAATTTTCTTCATCCCATTTTTCTCATTGTTCACAAACTATGATAATTGCACGCTAGTACTTTTAGAATACAATAATGTTCTTTGCAATCAAAATGTTTTTCTTCCTCCTATCTTACCAAATCTCAATTCCCAAGTAATGCACAATAGCAAGATCCAACTTTGTCTCAATGGAGTTAACAATCAATTGTTTGTCAATGGGGCCATTGACTTGTCATCATTAATCATCAAGATGTCCCTAACATATAGAGAAATCATTTTAACATGAGGCCATCACTTAATATAAAAATGTAACCATTTCCTTGTCGTCAATAATAATCAAGGTGTCCCTAACATATACAAAAACCATTTTAACATGTTCCCATCACTTAACTGAAAGTATATGTAATGCTCTGTAAAGCTTGTTCAAAATCATTTCTTTTCAATAAATTGTTCATATTTTTTAATGCTATGTTGGTCATTTTTTTAATCCATGTGAATCCTGTAGTTTAAAAATGGCCTGTTGTCTTCCAAACAACCTTGAACTCTTTAGGATATTTTATACATATTTCTTCTTCCATCTCTCGATGTAGAAACACAATCTTGCTATTCATTTTCTCAACTTCAAGATCACATGATAATGCCGATGCCAATAATACTTTTAAGGAAAATCTATTTTTAACAACAAGGGAAAATGTTTCCTTGTTATTTACTCCATGAACTTTACAGTGTCCTTTAGTTACAAATTACTTATACTTTTTGAGAGTTGTGTGGCATATCATTCTTGTCAAAGATACATTTACATCCAACCACCTTCAATCCAATAGGAACTTTCTCCACATGTTAAGTACGACTCAATCTCAATAAACAACTTGATCTCCTCCTCTAAGGTACCCAACCAGTTCTGAGATCCTTACTAGTTAATACCTCTTGCAAAATCCTTGGCTTGCAAGTGAAGTTGATACTATGCATGATAAGATAGCTAATAAATCAGGTGGACATGTTAGTCTTGAATATTTTCATATCATGTCTCGTATCCTCTTCACTAATATTGACATTTTATTCTCAATCTCCATTGAGTTTTCAACATCGACAACTTAACTAGGTGATTAACATGTTTCTTGATCCAACCTCCAAGTTTAGTGTACCTTATATTTGAAAAATGTGTAATCACAGACAAGCTATGTCACAAGGTTAGTTAGATTTAAAGCTTGGGGTTCGAATGCAAGTGATTTTGAAATCCCCAATTTAGGTTTGTTGAACTTCTATTCAAATTCGACATAGATTTCAATGATTATTCAATGAACCAACATAACAAGTCTCTACGAACTACAAGAGGTGAACAATGATAGCTTGAGTTTGAAGGGCATGAAACCTATATTACTTGGAAAGATTATATGCTATGTTGAACCCATTCGATGTGTTGATTCCATTGATAAGGTTAGGGGTTAGTGATTGGTCAACATGAATTCCACTAATGAGTTCTAAGTTATGCAGAGGCTAAGCATTGACAAGGTATTTCCTATTTATGCTAGTCTATAAAGAAACTTGCATATTTTTATAACATAAGTCAAGAATATTACTAGAAGTATGTAAGGAAGCTTGAATATGCTTGTTTTATGCTACATTGCAATAACCTATATAGTATTTAAATGGACATTTTTTAATTCATTTTTGTTTTAATTTCTTTCAAATTGTAATTATATTTGTTTTATCATATATTTTTATAGCAAAATTATCCTATTGCTATATATTTTCAATCTCTTCTTAGGAGGCAGGTACTAAGCAACTTTGTTGCTTATTCCACTTGTTTATTAATAAACTAGCTATGAGTTATCATGTATAGCTATCCACTTCTTTTTTATATTTCTTTTATATAATTGTTTATTTTAAATTTTGAAAGATTACCCTAAAATCAATATAAACAATACACTTGTCTAATCTCAATTCCTAAAAAAAATTCATAAACCTTAATCCACCCAAAACTTATTTACTGTAAAAAATTTGTTGTAATTATTACTATTTAAAGTCATTAAATTTAAGACTGGTCTGATCTATCAATCCGAGCGTACACTAAAACATGTTTTTTACCTTGATTTAAAGTCATTAAATTTAGGACTGGTCTGATCTATTAATCGGAGCGTACACTAAAACATCTTTTTTACCTTGATTGAAATTTTTTATTTAGTTAAATTTCAATTTAATTTATCTAATTGATGTTTGATTCGTCCGCTTGTTTGAATTATATTTTTCCTAATTTTCTATTGGTGGAACTGGCATGACATCAACATCGAAGATTGGTGCAGGGTGTCTCTCGCCATGTGTCCATGATAACTAACCAAACCACGCCTCTGGAGCTCAGCGGTATTATAGGTATTTTATGCAAAATCCTTCGTGCCAGGCCTTGTCCTCGAATCTGCATAGAACTTCATTGGTGTTCTCCCATTTGTATAGCTTAATTTTGTTTGTACACTAGTCTGATTACCTGTCGTAAACAGTAAATGGGTGATATTTCGGATGATATCAGGGATCAAATTTGAAGTGCAGGGTCCCATTTCACTTTGAAGGATGGTGAGATTGTTGATATCTAAAAATAGATCATTCTTTTCATGTAAGTGTATAACAAAATTTTATTTTTTATTAAAAATAGTGTATAGAAGAAATGACAATAAAAAGAAATTTCAAGTGATTCAACATTTACATGGAATTAGTGAGGTAAACCATGTACATGATGATTTATCATGTCCAAATTCTTTTTATGAGGGATTACTCAAGAGTTAGTTTAGAGGAGGAGAGACTAAAAAAAAGGTTGAGAATGAAGAATATGTAGCCGTGATGGAAGATGAGATTGGGAACAAGCCCATTTAGAAAGAGATTGGTGCACTTGTTTTGTTAATGTGAAGATAGCCATAACCTTTAGGAGTATTTGTTTTTTGTATTGCATTGATCTTTGGCCTATTTATTTTGTGAAGGGAAATGCTTGTTTCCTATCATGAGAAAGTGATTAGAGTAGTTGAGAACTACTCACGACCTTATATGAATGCATAATATGAAATTGGGGATGAAAGTAGCCTTATGGGGTACTAAAGATTATCTGTGTTTAGAATTGTTTTGAGAAGAGATCCACTACTAGAAGTTCCATGCTACAAGGACAAAAGAGATCAGGCATCATATTCCTAACACTAATAACAAAAATTAAAAATATGATCTTTGTCGATTGCCAATGTATCCACCGAAAACTAGCGTAATTCTAACATTGTACATCCCTAGGATATTTAAAATTGTTGATCCTTTTTGTGACCACTTGATCATTACCATAACCAATGGTTTAAAGAAACGACATAAAGTAAAAAAAATAGAAGAATAACTTTTCCATGACATTTTACCTTACCTGTTTTGAACTCAACTTTTCTACATGTTATTAAATCATTGTATTATTATCTTTCCAACTAAAAACATAAGTTTTCTCCAATCCATCGTTCCATTAACAACAACAACAAAAAGTTACAAATACCATCACAAAGCTAATTGATATGTTTGTCCATATGGACCTAGTTCATGGCTAATTGATATGTTTGTCCATATGGACCTAGTTCATGAGTAACTAGCCATTCAATTTCAAACTCCACCTAATCTCTAACCATCGTCTTTACCATAATAAACCTAAGTATTAGAACACTTGAAAATTTATCCTTCAAACTTTAGTCTTGAGTCTACTAACATCTAGATGTCAAATGAGAGGGATTGATAGGGGTTCCCATTTCTCTTTTCAAAACTCATTGCATATAATTATTATTCAAACACATTGCAAAAGTATCCTTTAAAATTCAATGTGGATCTTACTAGTATCTAGATCTCACACAAGAAGAAGTTTGAGAGGGATTCCACACTTATCTTTTCGAAATTCCTTCCTATATTTATGTGGAAAGGTTATAGAAAAAAAAAGGACTATTATATATACTCTAATCTCTTTGTGAACCTTACATGATTCAAAACTGTTATTTTGATAATAAAAAAACATATTTACAATCTCTTCTCTTAAATTATGGGTTCATAGGTTTGATGAGTGGTATCCAAGGTAATTGTAGACTCCATTTGATATGTCGACATTACAAACCTTTATCAAGGTTTATCATCAAGACAATGAGTCAAGTTGGGTAACTGATAAAGATTTACTAATATATCTTTAACAACACATTTCAAGAGAAAACTAGGAAATTGATAATGTTGACTATATAGCTAAGACCAAACCCAAACCCTAAAAATGTTAAACTAGATAA
This sequence comes from Pseudotsuga menziesii, assembly GCA_001517045.1. NCBI lineage: Eukaryota > Viridiplantae > Streptophyta > Pinopsida > Pinales > Pinaceae > Pseudotsuga > Pseudotsuga menziesii. The sequence continues at coordinate 84,686 of LPNX010585498.1, forward strand.
TAAGGAAGTCTAAGTTGTGATTAAAACAAACACCCTAAATTGCTACAATGATTGTAGACTTAGAATAGAATTATAATCTAAATTAGATTATTAATATTAAATTTTTTTCTTAATGAATAAATTGTGAATTCAACTTAACCTATTTTTTATAAACAGTAGAACTAAATGTACTATCTAATTCTAACCTAGAAATACTACAAATTTTTAGATAAACTAATAATTTAAGAAGATTTTTTAATAGTTAGTGAGTTATTGGACATAACCTAGGAAATATTTAAAGTAAAAAAGTAACATAAATGATCATATCTCATTTACTCTAGTATAAACTAAAAGGCATAATTCTTTAATAAAAATTAAAACTTCAAGATTAATCTACAACTTACCTTGTATTGCTATCTAATAATTTTATCATAAAATTTAACTTGGATTTCAATAAAGAACAATTCAATAATTGAAGAGGGGTATCTTTTTTAACAATGTAAATCATGTCAATTATGGTAAAAAAACATTTTTGTTTTAACAATTCATCTTTGGTTATTTTCATATTCAAAGTTTTATTTATTTATTTTTATTTACCTATTATAATTTATAGTTTATGGCCAATTTCGAATGTACAAAAACTTATTGGAAATTGGAAATGAAAAGAAAATCATTTCGAAGCAATAAGTGCATACCCCAAAGGCATAGTCATTGAGACTAGTCACAATAGTAAAATGGAGATATACCCCTCTAGCTGAAATGCACCATGGAAGACATGTTATCTTACTTATGTAATAACAAATTCTCCTCTCCCTGTATATTGCTTTCAATGCGTGTAGTACCTATAATGTAATGAAATTGAGTTGGAATGCTCACAGTGCCTATAATGTTTCAATCTATCTATTCATGAACTATTCATGAACAAATCTATCTATCCATGACATAGGAAAGAGTAGGTGAGTAGGTAGACTGTAGTAAGGGAGGGAGCACAAAGCAATAACCAAAGTCAATACAAATTGAACTGGTTTACATCTAATGCATACATTGCATGTTCTTATCCATGTGGCCTCCCGAATGTAGGGGTTATCCTCATAAAAGTAAATACCTTATATACCCTTCATTATATAAACCCTAGAAATTGGAAATAAAATAAAATAAAAATAATTTCCAAGTCTCTCCAATATTGACATTTTATCATAGCTATTTTACGGAAACACTTCAAATTCTCCAATAAATATCAAGTATTTTAAAATTTTAATTTTAATTTTTTTTGTTCTATTATGGTTTATGGCTTTCGGATGCACACTATAAACTAATTGTAAATCAGAAATAAAAAGAAAAGCATTGCCACCACCTAAATGTTTTAGGAGAAACAACTATTTATTCAACGTCCCGGAGCCCACAAGAGATTACTATAATACACACTCAACTATTGTGTGGAAACATATAATTCACATCTCTATGGCCCTCACACGATGCACATTGGAAACCATTGGGGCATCTTCCGCCATTCATGTCATGGAGCAAGATCAC
>LPNX010585498.1:87751-118234 GCA_001517045.1 Pseudotsuga menziesii
TTTTCGTAGTTGAAGAGGATCCCATTGATCCAAAAGCATTTAAGGATTTGACTAAGTTCTAGAAAGAAAGAAGGCAAGTTGTTGTCTTAAGTCTCATACAAGAAAATATAGATTATTCTATTTTTCATTACATTGCAGAAGCTTATACTCCAAAAAGAGCATGGGATATACTCAAAGAAGTGTTTAGTGAAAAGGAAGAAAGTCTAGAAGACTGTTTATAAGGTAGTCAATGATTATGATCCAGCTCGGTTTGTTGATGGTAGTGAAAACAAACTTGTCACTATAGTCGTACTAAGTGATGTGAGTGACAGTCTCTTTGTGCAAGAGACAATTGATAATAGCATAGAAGCTGCAACAGTTACCGAGAATGAGCAACAGACAATTGATTGCAGCATAGAAGAAATACTAGCAGATAGTCCACCCTAGAACCAAAAAACCAGATGTTTGAGGGAGATCTATGAGGAGACTCCTATTATTGCTAAGCACCTATAGTGTGCTCTACTTTCCTAGCCCACAACTTTTGATGAAGCAATAAAGGATGCACAATGGGTACAAGCAATGAATGAAGAGATTGATGGTAGTGAGAAGAATCAAACTTGGGATCTTGTTGATATCCCTACATGCAAAACCAGTATTGGCCGAGTCAAATGGGTCTATGAAACTAAACTGAATGAAAATAAGAGCTTGAAAAGAACAAGGCAAGGTTGGTTTCCAAAGGATATGCACAATAGTATGGTGTAGATTATGATGAAAACTTTGCTCCAGTAGAAAGGATGGATGCCATTAGAGTTGTGCTTTACATTGCGGCACAAAATCAGTGGCCTATTTATCAAATGGATGTCAAATCTGCCTTTCTCAATGGTATTCTTGAAGAATAAGTCTATGTAGACCAGACTCTTAGATGTATTGTCAAAGTTCATGAACACAAAGTGTTTAAGCTAAAAAATGCCTTGTGTGATTTAAAACATGCTCCACGAGCTTGGTATAGTAGGATTGACTCCTATCTCATCAACAATGGGTTCAACAGAAGCAACAATGAGCCCACTCTATATGTAGAAACAGATCAACAAGGTAAAATGTTTATTATATGTCTTTATGGTGATGACATGATTTATAGTGGTAATTTGATGCTCGAAGAATTCAGGGAAGTCAAGAAAAATGAATTTGAGATGACTGATATAGGTTTGATGAAGTACTTCCTTGGTCTGGAAGTTACACAAAGTGATCATGGTATTTTCAGCTGTTAGCATAAGTATGCTACTGACATTTTAGAGAGATTCAAAATGGATAAATGTAAACAATCAGATACCCCCAATGCTTTAGACATCAAGTTAACAAAGAATGATGATGGACCAGCAGTAAATTCTACACCCTATAAAAAAATGGTAGGACGTTTAATGCATTTGACTGCAACTAGACTTGATTTGATGTATGTTGTTAGTCTTATTTCTATATTTGTGGAGTCTCCCAAAGACTCTCACTAGAAATTTGGAAAAATAATTCTTAGGTATGTTGTAGGCACACTTGGATATGGCCTTTGCTACACTCATTCACCAGACAATGCTCTTACGGGTACACTGATAATGATTTTGCAGGAAGTATTTATTATAGGAAAAGCACATAGGGTTATGTTTTTCATTTGGGTACAAATCTAATCTCTTGGGAATCTTAGAAACAACCCATTGTTAGCATGTCATCTACAAAAGCATAATATGTAGCAGCCACCACAGGACCTTCCCATGCACTTTGGATAAGAATACTTTTAAAGTATATTATGGGACACACAGAGGAGGATCCAACTCCTATCTTTTATGACAATAGTTCTGCAATAACATTGTCCAAGCATAATGTGTTTCATATAAAGAGCAAACACAATAACACTCACTATCATTTCATTCGTGGGTTAGTTAATAATAGAGATATTACATTACTGTTTTGTATCTCTATGGAGCAATTGGATGACATGTTCACCAAACCATTGGGAACACGTGTATTTGAGTTTCAGAGACAACACTCAGGAATTAACAGTGCTGATAATATTGCCCAATTTAGATTAAGGGGGTGTGTTAAGAAATGCAATCTCACTGGTCAAAAGTACATTATCTAGTTGGTTAGTTGAGTAGTGGATTTGGTCACTTTATCCTTATTAGTGACCCATAGTATTTTTTGACCAGTGGTTTTGTTGTTATGTAGTCCTATATATGCCATTGCATAATAATGAGAAGGAAATCAATATGTTCATCGGTGTTCCATCATTTCTACTTCATTGCTTTGTTAAAATTTAACAGATCATGTCTCTCGGAATCAACCCTTAAACTAGACAAATAATTGTAATTTTAAGTCCATCGGGTCGTGCCTTGCTAGGTTATTGATTAGCACAACCACTTAATTTATGGTCGGCGAACATTGATAGGACAGAAGTTAAGTACAACAAAAAAAGAAAAATTGTTACCTAGTCTTCATTGCAGCAAATAATCTTCATGGGAACTACACATTAACTTGAAGCTTAGCTTGAAGCCCAAATTCCAGATGGAGGAGCTTATTAGGATTTTTATTAGGAGTTTGGTTGTCACACTAAGTGCACATTACCATGTCGTTAAATGCAGTTTTTTTTTTTTTAACTGTTTATGAACAATGACCATAGAATCAATTTGGAGAGTACACTTGTCCCATTCGGGTGCAAATTTGGAGAGTACACTTGTCCCATTCGGGTGCAATCTAGGAAGAGCATAGATGTCTTCCACCCCCAAAATATTTTTGATATAAAAGCCTATGTACTTAAAAGCTCCTAGTAAATAATTTAATTAAAGTCTTAGCTTAAAAGGTTTGCTTACTTATATAACCATGAGAAATTGAGGGAAGAGCTCAATTTTAGCAGCGATTGTAAAATTCTAGCTATCTCGTGAGTACCCAGCTGTGTACTCTAACTTCCTTCATAGTGAAATAATATGACTTCATTCAAACTTCCGCAACACGAATAATCTATGTCAAAGTAGTGATATGTTTCTAACAGATGTTCCATTTGGAGTATTGTTATCAGGGGGCATCAACCCATGCTCGCCATTTGGCTACTACCAACGCGCTCACAAAACATCAGCGATTCAATGTAATCCAGGAATCAACCTACACCACAACAATTTTCTATATTGACATTTGGATCATATCAGTGTAAATAGCAAACTGTTCGTATCATTGCATTGCATTTGAGTACATAACCAAAATTTCTCGTTTCCAATGTATTTTCATGGTTTCTTTAAAGTTTTTTCAATGTTTAACCATGAGCATTGTTTGGATCTAAAACAATCCACTTCTCGTCCTTTGAAGTCAGTATCATTTGACTGTGTCGAGAAACTAATCAATTCGATAGGTTCTGAGTGTTGAAATCCATAACAGATCTCAAATGATCTTTTGTCCATGCTCATCAGTCAATACACAAAGATGTCCAAGCTTGTATATCAAGGTGTCCTTTAGGAAGTGTTCGGTAGTAGGAAACACGTCAGTCTGAAGTTGTCGATAAATTGCAGAGAAGTCACAATCCACCGAATACAGTTGTGACCAAGTAGTGGTGCCGTAACCCTGCATACTCATCACTATAGACAATAAAGTAATGGGTGGTTAACTAAGAAAATAGGCTATGGCATTGGATTTTCCTTTTCAATACTTAATTACCAACTAAAATTGTTGCAGGTAATTAATCCACATAAGTTGTTGGGTTGTCTGTAGTTTGGACTGGGAGGGGGAGAACTGCAAAGGTTTATGATAAGTGAGGATGATTGTCTTATTGCCAAGAATGTAATGTCTCTATTTTCTAAGAGATTGCACAATGGAATATAGTTATTTTTCAATTTTCGAATACCTTATAACAGTGTCGTTGAAATTTTCAGAATGAAGTGCGACGGGGTGACTTGACTGAGTGATCATTGCACCGAGAGCATAGTCCAATGCATCTGTCTCAATCACAAAATACCGATTCAAATCAGACAACACAAGTACTAGTGCAATACAAAGCTTGTTTTTTATTTGTTCAAAAGCTTGTTGTTGTGTCGGTGTCCATTCGAAGACAATTTTTCTATTTCCTTTAATCAATTGATTCAAAGGCCATGAGATGTGACTGAATCCAAGTATGAACCATCTATAGAAATTCTACAGACCAAGAAATCTTTTAGTTCATGAATGTTTTGAGGAATGGGCCAATCTTTGAGGATATGTACTTTTTTCTTGGTCGACATGAATTCCTATAGATTCAATTACATACCCCAAATATTTGATGTTGGTAATCACAAATGAGAAATTTTCCATGTTCAGATATAGTCGATGTTGCTGGAGAGTGTCAAAGACTTGGCTAATCCGTCTGACATGTTCTTCCCATGATCAATTAAAAATCAATATATCGTTGAGATAGGCAATGACATATATTTCAATGAATGGTCTAGAAAGCCATCCATATATCTCATGAATGTTGTAGGTACATTGGTTAAGCCAAAAGGCATGACTAACAATTCAAACAATCCTTCCTTGGTCTTGAAATCCATTTTCCATACATTGGTGGAATCGATCAGAATTTGATGATATCTCAACTTGAGGTGGAGTTGCCTAAATAACTTATCACCTTCCAGGATGATGATGAGTTCATCTATCCATGGATGAGGGTATATGTTCTTTAATGAAATTTTGTTGAGAGCTCGATAATCGATGCACATGCCCCAAGTCGCATCTTTCTTTGGAACTAGGACGACTGGACTTCCACAAGGAGAAGAGTTGGGGTGGATGTGACTCTTTTCGATCAAATCCTGGACTTGCATGTGAATCTATTCATTCTCGAGAATGGATATTCTGTAAACAGATGTGTTAGTTAATGAAGAACCAGGAAATAGTTCAATGGATTGGTTTACCTGGCAATGTAGAGGTACTCCGTTCGACACTTAAAATACGTTCTGGTACTCCTCAAGGATATTGTCGATCTGTTATTGTTGTTGAGAGATGTGTTGGTCAGTGAGTCGACTCATTGCTAGAGTCTTTCTGGAATGTTGAGGCTTTATCATAGTTAATGCAATTTTTTTAGCATGATTGATAAGCTTTTTTATTTGTCTGGTAGATATCTTAACAACCATTGATGTGGGTTGTTGCTCTGCTATGTCATACCATTGACTTTGAATTTTAACAATCATTTTCTGAGGCCATGACTTATATGTACCATGGAGATCCCGCAAGTAGGGTTTCTGAAACAAGGCAACGACCACGGAAAGTGGTGCCACGTCACATAGTATTTCATCTTCAAAATTCTTAATGAAGTAGGTGAGTTTGCATTGGTGTCTAATTCTTAGTTCCTGTCCATCCTTCATCCAACCGATATTGTAAGGATGCGGATGTGGAGTGGTGACAAGACCTAATTTCTTCACAAGATATTCAGAAACGAAGCTCTTCTGGATACCATTATCCACAATCAGATGTAATGAATTTTTCTGAACCCATATCCATGTATGGAACAGACGTTCTCCTTCCTCCCCGTCGATGAAATTCAAGGTCGGATGTTTGCTGCATCTAGATCAGATTCTACCAGGGTTCTATCGGACAAGTCGGATGTTGACAATATTTCCAAAAATGTCTTCTAAGATTTGCATTTTGAAGTATCATGCCATGCCAAATTGTGATAATCACACCATTTCCTGGTAGGAGCTTATTTGTTTCGATCCCTCCTCTCTTTCTAAAAGTTATTCTTTTGATGATCAGGATTTGGAGGAGTCGGTTAGGAAGGGTTCTTTGACTTATCGGATTTGACCGATGACTTCTTGTTGGATTTTCGACCTATTGGCTTGTTCGTGAAACATAATTTTCCCTTTTGTTTGACTTCAAACTAGCTGGCGTAATGAAATTCATATGAAAGCGTAATAAGAGTCAAAAAATCCATCTCCTGCTGAATGTAGAGGGATAAACCATTGACGCACTTTAGAACAAGAAATTTCTCTTCTTCTTGGATGCCAAGTCTAGCCATGATTCAATAAAATGCATCAGTATAGCTATGCACAGATTGGCCTTTCCACTACCTTAGCTACTACCACTTCTTATACTGTTGTTCAAGATACTTGGTTAGGTAAAACTCCTTTCGGACATACTCAAAACAATTTACCCATGTGTCTATGGGGTTGCCTTATTTTTCCATCTTTGTCGATAGATTTTCCCACCAATAGTGTACAGAGGTTCACATCTTTAAGGATGAAATGGTGCTTTTGTCCACTTCAGAGATTTGATTCACAGAGTAGTAATATTCGAGTTATTGTACCCAAGTGTTGATAGATTTTGCGCCAATATTGCCTTCAAGATTCGTTATGTCCATATTTTTTTGCAGTTTGAAGGAGCTGATCTTATCGGAGTGAGGTCACGCCGAGGATTCTTCTGATTTCGAAGCAAATCACATGATAATATCAGTAAACTAGGAGAACATTTTGGTCCATTGGAAAGCCAGCACTTATTCTATGAGTTGTTTTGTCTCATCAGTTGCATGTCTATTGTTTGCTTCTTCGACCGTATTTTTTGAAGTCGAAGGAAGTGTCTTGTTTTTTTGTTGAGTTTGTGAGCATGTTTGAACATGCATAAGTTAAGTAACTTCGATGAAAGTGTTGATATAAATTAGGCTCTGAATAAGATCAAGCTCTGATACCAATGATCTAGGTCGTGCCTAGGTGCACGATAGGGACAACAGTCGACTGAATGAGTCAAGCATTGTTATGGCAAAAGCTTATAAAAATAACAAGAAAAGAAGGAATTACACTATAGCAACATAAAGTATGCACATAGACAATATACAAGAATTCGAACCAATTTCTATTATTACTTCTTCTCTATGAAGGTTGGTTGGTTGATATAATAATGTACATGTTTATATACAATGTCTAGATGCTTGGGTGACTACCCATTATGTTCAGTTACAAGAAGTTATAACAGTTCAAAAGTTTTACCGTCGTAGATGACTAGAAGATAGAGACATTCTATCGATGTTCAAGATTCATTGATGCTCACAAGACATGTCAAGCTGCTATATGTTGAGTGAGAAACTTGTTGAGGTTGTCGAAGTCGGTTGTGTCAAGGTTCGGAATTGTCAAAGCAGATGGTGAACCTATCGAAGCAATCGAAGTAGTCAAAGTAGTCAAAGTTCTATACTTTTCCGAAGTTTGACAACATGCCAACTGTTGGATGGATCAGGATAGGTAGTCTACAAGCTATATTTCCCAATAATTCCAACATCTACCTAGCCTTTCATGTCTCTTTCCTAAAAAAACTAGTGGGATCCAATTGTAAAGTGTAGACTAGGTCACGACAACTTAATGAGGAAGGATATAGTTGGATCCATTTGGAAGTAGTATTGGATTCCAATGAATTTCGATTGTGCAAGTTTACACTCACAGAATATTGATAATATGGAAGCCTTATGAAACTAGAAAATGCCACATGGTAACCAAAATGGATTCTCCAACAACTTTCACATCTTCATCCGTCAATATAATGTTTCTTTTGAAGGGAGATGGTTGCATGTTAGGCTGTTACCCTAACCCCCTTACTTTAGGAGTATGTTAATTAATGTATGTGGCCATCTCTTTTGAATAAGGATGAGTAGTAGTAGTTGGAAATTAATGTAAGGAGGGTATATCTATTAATTAAGGCATACTAGCAAGTTGGTACTAAAATAATTATTTGGCCATGTCAAGTGGTTAGGGTTTTGAATATTGAAATCCTATTTAAAGAGATAAAATGCTATGGATTTTCATAAATAAATAAAATGTATTGGATCTATTCTCAAGATAAAGGTCACCCAACCCTAAGAGGCGATTGAAATATACTTCTAGATTTGGTTATCATAATACAAGATCTATTTTTGTAGCATTTATCTTTCTTATTTCCTTTGATCAATTATTTTGCACTAAAATATTATGTTTCTAAATTTGTTCACCTCTATATATATTTTTGTTTCTCTAATTTTCATGGTTAAGTACACCACACAAAACATATACACACAACAATAATATATTTCCCAAAAAAAAAAATTGGTTAGAAATAACTTCTCCTGATTATTATTCTAGGAGAAGTACTTGAAAAATTAGAGATCCAAAAGAATCCTAAAGAAAAAACCCTCAAGAGAGAAAGACAAATAACTTTTTCCTTTATTCTCCTCCTATTAAACCTTTTTCTTCTGAAAATATGAATGGTTTCTTTGAGTAATCGTCAAACTATTTGCTCTTCCAAATCTTTTCATCTTCTCCCCATGTTTCCTAACATGCCTTTCTTTTCCTAGGGAGAAATACTTCACTTGAATACAAATGAATGCATGGTTTAATTTTAAATATGGTACATTTAGTAATTTTACCTTTTCCAAAGAGGAATATCTACCTTTTACAGTTGTTGATCCAACCAGTAGTTTCCATGTTGTCGAACCTTGACAAAGTCTAGCACTTCGATTACTTCGACTACTCTGACTACTTTGACAGGTCCAGCATCAGCTTCGACAAGTCCAAAACTCGACATAACCAACCTGACAACCTCGATAGGTTTCACGCTCGACATACAACATCTTGACATGTGTTGTCGTCACCAATGACTGTCAAAGATCGACAGATTGATTCTCTATCTTCCAGGCATCTCCGATAGTTGAAATTCTGAACTATTATAACTTCTTTGTAACTGAACGTAACAGGTAGTCGCTCAAGTGTCTCAACATTCTATATAAACATGTACATTATTGTAACAATCAACCAACCTTCATGGAGAAGAAGGAAGAATAGATATTGGTTTGAATTCTTGCATATTTTTTGTGTGCATACTTTATGTTGATATAGTGTATTCTTTCTTTACTTGTTCTTTTCCTAAGCTTCCACCATAATAGTGTTCGACTCATTCAATTGACGATTGTCCCTAATGTGCACCTAGGCACAACCTAGATCATTAGTATTAGAGCTTGATCTTGTTCAAAGCTTAAGTTACATCAACACTTCCATTGAAGCTATTTAACTTATGCCTATTCAAACATGCTCACAAACTCAACAACAGAAGAAAACACTATTGACTCACTTCATTCGAAAGGGGTTGACACACTGTCAACACCCCTTTCCAATGTGATCTCCCTAAACACCTTCCCATACATGTTTTACCCTGTTCAGTAACACCTGCAAAGAAGATGAGGTATCAGCCGGCATGTTTGAGGGAGGGTTGTAGGAACCATGTTTCCACAGAAGGGAATATGAAATGTGCACTTAATCTCTATTTCTCGCAGTATTATTCAAAGATCCATAACAAGGTTTTATCATTCATCTATCATTCCCATTATCAGATCTAACATCACATGAGTTCATTATGTAGAGAAAATATTGACATACAAGAATCCATCCATAATGCGAAGAGTTCTTATCATTCAAATAAGAAAAACATTAATACATTAGATTGTAACATTTAACCATTTAGATCGCACCATTCAAATCACAGTAATTAACCATGCAAACAACAATCAGAAGATTAAATATCACATTGTACAAAAAAGACACATGAAAGTTCCAGTAAATTCAGCTTCATTTTACTTCGTAGGTCAACATACATCTCTTGGTCGACAGTCTCAGATCAAAACCCAACAAAATAGTTCATAAGATAGACAAAAAATAGGATATTCTCTAAACATTAGGTCTTCCATTACACAAAATGTTGGATAAATAATATACCTTAGTACCATGATGATCTACCTAGGAGACATTATCATTTGACTTGTGCTTATGTTCTATGTTCTAACTTAGGTTATATTGATTAATACTAGTCAAATAGGTGATTATGGCTCATTAATTGACAGTTGAGGTGCTCCTCTTTGATCATTCTCTCATTCAGTCTCCTGCATTAATTGGAAACCACATCTAGCTTTGACTAGGGGGGCTAGTGTGTGAATGAGGCTATTTTGTGGTCTCCTTGGGAATTTATTTGTCTCCTAGGGACTCTCCCACTCACCCATGTGCTCTCCCATGATTTCTTACCCTCATTAATGATGTAGGAATGCTTCTTACTCGTTCACACATGGATTCATGAGTGTTTGTTTAGGGTTTAGAGCCTATTGGTCAACCTAGGGGGGTTTAGGGTTCAAATCCTACTTTGACACTTGTATGCATTCACATGGCCTCCAAGGGTTCATGGATCTTCTCCAATGTACTATAAATATGTATCATACACATCTACAAGGTGTGCTGTAATATAATGGTTAGACATTGGCACCATTCACATGTGTTATTCTAATTATTTTAGCCTCTTTGTTGTTCTCTTACATATTTTGTCGAACAATTTGATTGTGAACATTGATCTAGCTCCTAGATATAACTAAGAAGAATTTATCACATGGTATTAGAGCTAGTTGGAGCTACAAACAAATATAGAGAGGTTTGATTTGTTGTTTAGGGAATATTTCTAGAAAATATTAATGTTTTTCATTGCAGGTTCCTACAACAACTTCATGGATTCAAAAGAAATTCCTCTCCTTTCTCCATTCAACTATTCTAAGTGGAAAATCAAGCCAGAGTCCTATGAAGAGAAGTGCGATTGGTTTAATGATTGTGACATAGCCTATGGAACTATGTGTCTTGTTATACCTCCTACAATGCACTATCTCCTTGATTCTATTGAGTAGCCATTTGATCTTTGGAGAAATATAGATGAAGCTCTTGGCATGCAAAAACAAGACATGAGATATATGGAGAGCAAGAAAATCGGCACCTCCTTATGTGTTCTACCTCCAAACATCTCGTCCTCATGCATTTCTCAAGAAGTTGTTAGAAATGAAGAAGAAGAAGTAGCCAAATATTCAACAAATGATCCAACTCAATTTTCTTCCTCTGTGGCTTCCTCTCTTTGCCATGAAGCTATTTTTCACGAAGATAACATACGAGTTGTTTCCATCACTATTTTTGAAGAGTTATATTTCCATTCTATGTGTTTCTCCTCTATGTCTTCTATTACGAATGTTGAATATGTATTTCTAGTTGGTGATCATAGTGATCTTTGTCCAAAAGATGGGTTTTATTCATATGAGAGTATTTGTTTGAAATATGGTCAAGGAGAAGTTTGGACTTCAAGTGAAGATCTCTCATTGCTTCACACTATTTTTCTTCCTATGTATTCCTCCACCATGACAAGTAGAGTTCCTTTAAGTTCATTTGAAGATGGAGAAGCCTTTTCCATCACAATGGCGCACCTTCTTGGAGATTATTACAATCTTCTTTCAAATTTGATGCTTCAAGAGCCTTATGATTCGCTTCAGATCACCTATTCTCAAGCGCTTGAAGTATCTTTTAGACATGGCACCCTGGTTGGTTCTAAGTTCAAGTATAAAGAGAACCATTCACTATCGTATTAGTGCATTTCAGTTGTTCTACATGATCCCAGGATTCATCATGGAGTTGTACATACTTCTGAGCTGGTTGAGCACATTCTACTTCTTCCCAAGAAGAAGATTCCTCCAGACATACTCATCTATTTTGGAGTGTATACATATTTTTTGTTCATCTCTGTCATATCCATTTTTGAGGGGATGTTTTGTTCCATGATTTTTTCCTCCTTACCTATATTACATGGATAAATAAAATTTTGTTGTAAAAGGTGACTTGTGCCTTAGTTGCCAAGGCCTTAATAAATCATGTTGAATTATTTGTACTAAGTTAGGATTAAGAGGAGGGTGTTGGATAAATAATCTTCCTTAGTACCATGATGATCTACCTAGGAGACATAATCATTTAACTTGTGCTTATGTTATATGGTCTACGTTAGGTTATACTAATCAATACTCATCAAATAGGTGACTGTGGATCATTAATAGATAGTTGAGGTGTTCCACTTTAATAATTATGTCATCCAGGAGCCTGTATTAATTGAAAACCCCTTCCATCTTTGACTAGGGGTGCTATTGTGTGAATGCGGTTGTTTTGTGGTATCATTTGGCATTTATTTTCCTCCTATGGACTCTCCCACTCACCCATGCACTCTCCCATGCTTTCCTTCCCTCATTAATGACATAGGAATGATTCTTACATGTTCACACATGATCACACATAGATTCATGACTGTTTGGTTATGTTTGGGAGCCTATTGGTCAACCTAGGGGGGTTTAGGGGTCAAATCCTAGTATGACACTTGTATGCATTCCCATGGCCTCCAAGGGCTCATGCATATTATCCAATGTACTATAAATATGTATCATACACATCTAAAAGGTTTGTTTTGATATAATGGTTAGATATTGACACCATTCACATGTGTTATTCTAGTTATTTCAGTCTATTTATTGTTCTCTTGCATATTTAGTCAAACAGTTTGATTTTGAACAATGATCTAGTTCCTAGATCTCACTAAGAAGAAATTATTACACAAAAATATATCGAGGATCCAAATATATAAAAGGATTACTTTTTACTACATTTCTAACTCCTTTTATAGGCTTGTGCCTTTACAATTTTGTCCACATCTAACTAAATTTGTAACTAAATTGAACCAAAAGTACCAAAAATTCCATTAACCTGAACCTTATTGACATCTTCATCTTGTGCAGTCTTCTTTCTCCTTTGTCACTATCACATCATGTGCATCCAAACCGCCTTCCAACAGTCCCCCAACACAATCTTGTGGCTCGCCCTCGAGCCACGTCAGCTAGACATCGTGTAGGAGTTGATCCTGATCTTGAATTCATAATATTATTTCTTGACTTCATCAACCACTTCCTTTTTTGCATTATTATTTCTACGCAATATTATGTATCTTGCTCTGTCGGGTGTTCTGCAGTCTTCTCGGCCACCTGGTTGCAGATCTCGTAAGTAGTCTCCAACACACTCACAAATTTCATTACCAATTGCTCACCAATGTCCTGGAATTCATCCAACTAGGTTGTGTGGTGATGATGCCTCTCCTGTGCTTTGTTTTCTCACTGCTAAAGAGTCATTAACTCTACTGCCTTACTAACCTACACAACTGGGGGCATCGTTTTCATTGATGCTTGAATTTTTGTTAGCTACTTCTCTACCTCATGAAGTTGTGCACTTAGCTGCTGTAGTTTTTCATCTTAGGCCACACTCATCCAAAATTTTGTGGACTCGCCCACCAGTATCTTAGAGACCTTCTCACAGTCTTCAATTTGGGTGGCTACATCCTCAATATTTCCTTTTTTCTCTGCAACCTGTTTTGGTGGTGTACTAGGAACTTCCCACGCTTGCATCTCCTCATTTTATTTCTACAAATCTACGATAATTTGCGCAAGTCACAAAATATTCGTTTTAGCAAACATTTCTTCTATGATGATAGGAATTTCCTGACATGCGATTGCGATGTCCTTCTCCAAGCGCGCTCTGTCATCTAATGATTTTCCCTTAGACATCAACTCTGCTTCTTGCACTTCCTTCATCCTCTCGATCTCTTCCTTCACCATTGCCACTTACTCCTGTGACTTGAGAAGGTGATCACATACAATTGCTTCTCGTTCTACGAGCTCCTAGCTTGTTGTCTTCTGTAATTGCGGAAGCACATGTGTGGGAAGCTTATTGACGTCCAGAATAATGGTGTCGAACTGCTGCATTGTGGAATCAACATCCTCATTTCTAGACTCCAGCACACACAGTGGAAGTTTGTAATATGTGTACTCTCTTTCATGTACTGATCTTCATTTCTCTTTGCAGCACGTCGACTTGCGAAAGCTTCTATAAGATCACATTTGTCAAATATTGTAAAAAATTCTTGACCTGGTGGAAAAACCTAGTTGAGTGGTTTTTTATGCTACTCACCTGATCATCAACCATTCTTGGGGCATTGCTTCCTTCTCCCTACTCAAGCCAATGCTTTTTCCTTCCTTCTTCAAAATTTCACTCTACCTCAGAATCTATTAGAGTATTGGATGACTCCTCAAGTAATTCCTTATCTCTTTCCTGCACTTGCACTTGTTCTACAGGTGCATCAGGTGGGGGACCCACCTCGATGTCTGACAGGTCCTTGATACTACCTAGTACTTTCCACTCGATAGGAGATTCAGCAATGATTGAATCTACATCTTCATCCATCAGTTTACACCAGGTGGTAAGCCATTGCTTCTCACCATTGTGACGTGCTTTAATATGGATGGCATGTGGTCACATCACAAATCATGTGATACATCGATACTTTTTCATCACCTCCTTAGTGAGGCGCAGAACCTTACCTGTTGCATCATGTAGTGCATCCTAATATAAATAAAATTGAATAGTGCAGTCAATCTAGTGTTCCTTCACATTGATCCACCACAAGTTCTGTTGTCATGCGCCCATGCATGCTTGGGTGAATTCTAAATTCATTCCATGATAATGCAAGGGTTCCATCCATCCCATGAGTGTAATTAAAATTAGAAACCATGAATATGTAAAAGGGTCACTTACCTTCTTGGAATAGCTTTGCATCCTTTGTCAATTGATTTAATAGAAACAACAAAAAATTCATTTAGACTCCTTTAGCACACTGCTATGCACACACAATTAGTCCAAAAGTACATTGATTTGGTCTATTTTTCCATACCATATTCACAGAAAGCAACTTGGTTCTAATCACACAGGCACGTTTCTCTTGTACAACATCGTATTTCTTCTACATATTCTCAACGACCCTCTTAACGTTGTCCTTTCCCATGAAGTATTGTGATGGATCAACACCCTTCATCGAAAATCCAATAATCTATGGTCTCAACTTGATGGTGACTAGTACCTTCGCATCAAGCCACATATATCCATCATGAAAACAAGCTATAAAATCCTTCACAAATGCATTTTCCTCTACAGAACGCCTAAAATACGACATGTGTGTTAGGCCTAACAACCCCGACCAATGAAATCCCATATCCCATTATAATGGTGTCTGAATCACTGACCCTCCCTTGCCTAGCACCTGCAAATCATATGGTTATGTTGTGCATTATGGATATTCCAACAGATCACGGTCAATGTAAGTCATCTTCATCAAGAATAGAACAATATTCATTGTGACATGCACCCCTTTCGGCGTCTTAGGAATCTTTATTGGATACCGCTGATTCTTCGAAAATTTAGCTTATGGTGCGTCGACCTTTCACAATGGTATATACCTGAGGACATCATCATTTTTCTCCCCCTTTTTGGCTGTGGGTTCTTCTCCTCCTGTTGTCGAGTGCCCAACCTGTTCTTCTTCTTTGACTTCATCCCTAGTAGAACTTTGTGTGGTCCTCTTCTTCTATACTTGCAACTTAGGGATATTTTCACCCCTCTTCTTCCTTACGATACTTGGCAGTTCTTCTTAAATAACTGGCCTTTCCTCCTCGATCAACATCATCATTGGTACGGATTCATTGACACTACCAGTGGAAATTACTTGATCCATTACTGCAATTATATCACTCTCGCACCTTCAACTATGCTCTTCTAATTCTCTTCACTCTGATCCACTTGAACTATCACAATGGTTCATCCAAATTTCCCCTTGTCGATTCTTATAATCTTGAAATAGATTATACAAATGATTTTGAACCATCATGGAAAGATTGTCCAATGATCGACCGAATCCATTGGTGATTCTGCAAATATAATGGTCTAATACCCCATAAATCTGCGTCTCATCGGAAATAAATCCAGGAGCTCATGCAGTAGATCAATAATCTTTGCCATAGTAGCTTCATCCCAATAATATCCTATATTGGTGAACTTTGGGTCCTTCGTTGTCCCAATATTATCCTTCCTAATCTTTAGAGGTTGGTGAAATTTGTTTGTCAGCATCTCCGGTGCTATGATATCCTGACTTCCTTCGGATTCTGCGATATTAATATTCCTTGGATCATCCCTGTTGCCAGGTTCTCCTGTCACATTGTAACACTTTGTCATCAACTGTATTACTATCATCTCATGCGATTCTACAGGAAATGTGGCTGGGACTATATCCAAGATGACATCTCAAATGTGTTGAAATGCGTTATGAATCACTGTGTCAGCATCCACAAAGCTAAAAGTATGGCTAAAACAGATCGTCAATTCATCCCATGTTGTAATATCCCTTTGAAGTTATGTAGATACATACCATTGTCGCAACATTTCATCTAGCATGTGTACAAAAGCATGTATCCATTCGTCCTTCGGTATTGACACCCATGTGGTTTGACATGCGATCATATGATCATTCAGATCATTCCTTCCATAATACTTTGTTCCCTGATGGATATATGTTTCTGCAAATCAAACTTCCATCATTCTGCGACATATTGAGAAACCATCGATCAAATTCTTATGCATCGCCAACCATCTTCTTGTAGTGGCTTTCATCGCTTCCTCCAATGCCAAAAGTCGTTGAGGCTCGGATACCTTATATTCAAATGAATCGATAAACTCGGTCAAATTTGGTATTCCTTCATACATTGGTAGCTCAATAACCGCCATTGCAATCCTTCATAGTGATTGAGTGATTCATCCACACTTCTGGATTGATACTTCATGTAGTCGATTCTCCAAATTTTCCAGTGCATTGTCAGAATCCGATGATGTGGAGATAAAACTTTGCGATCCTAGCTCCCCATCTGTAGTGGGATGGATGTAATCCTCTGAAATATTGTATGAATGGTCCCATCCTCCTATGACTTCCTCCTTCACTGGTTCAACATATATTCGACCTTCGCTCAGATCCAATGGGGTGATGATCCGCATGTCGCGATTTTCAAAAGTCATCACTCTTTTCTAGAAGTTGATAACTGCCAGGTTATCATTATCCCATCCAATTCCCAATAGTTCGGGATAAAATATACCTTTGTTGACAATTTCAATGACATCAAAGGCTGCATATGTCTTCATCCCTTTTACTTGAACTAAGCATGGTACTCATCCAATTGGTGACACTCTGGCATGATTTTCCATTCGTAGTTGTACAAGGGACCAAAACAACATTGATTTCCCCATCCTTTCCCATGCCTTTTTTTTCAATATGTTGACATCCGAGCCTAAATACAAGATGACCGAGTCCACATCATAGTTATCGATCTGAACATTCATCATCATCTCTCTTCCAGTTTTCTTCTTGTGCAAAGAGTTCACAACGTAGTCGTGTTGGCCATTTTTTGGTCGATATAGAAATCTTGCAATCTCAGGTAGCGTTTAAGGATATTTCTCTAATGAAAAAAAAAATTCTAAGAAGTTTCCTAATGTTCCACCCTTCCATGATGATCATGCTACAAGCATTGAATCGAAAGAAGACGACATTTCATAGATAGGAAACTTACTCATATCTCTTTTTATGATGTCTCTTGTATCGAAGAATGTTTCCTTCTTATTATCGACATCAAACTCAAAATTCTTTTGATCCACCAATTGAATTTGCAGGATTGGACCATCATCTCCTGTTGTCACACCTCCTCGAGTAATGACTGTGAAATTTGCAAGTTGCTTCTTGGGTCCTGCTAAAATTTTCCCCACAATCGGCCCTTGATTCTGGTTTTGAGGATGATTCATATCCTGGATCGCATTCTGATTCATATCCTGGATCGTATTCTGATTCACATTCTGGGACATTATTTCATTTCCATTTTGCAATCAGTTATGGAAAATATTCAACAATATGGTCTACAGCAGTTCAGTAGGTACATTTCGATTGAAGGTTTGGGCAGACTCATTGATTATGCCCCAATAATCGACAATTGTATCATTGCACAGGCCCATGACCTCTTCCTTCTCCTTGATTGAAACCTCCTTTCCGAAATCCTTGGAATCGTCCATGGAATTTTCCTTGTGGCTGGTACCATGATTCATTAAACTCTTGTTGCGACTAATTCGATTGTGGTTGAACATACTGTGGTTGACTATACTGCAACTGAGTATATTACGAATGCTATGGAGCNCTGGGACCATGATTCATTAAACTCTTGTTGCGACTAATTCGATTGTGGTTGAACATACTGTGGTTGACTATACTGCAACTGAGTATATTACGAATGCTATGGAGCATACTACATCTTATTATACTGTTGCTGTGATGGAGAAAAATGTGGTTGTTGTGGTGGTGACCTCTCTACTGATTGTTTCTCTTCTCCCTTCATGTAGTATGTATCCATTGTCCTTTCTTAGAGAAAGTCATATTATCTACAATCCTTCTCTTCATGACCAATAGAATTACAAAAATTACAGAACAAATTTATAGGTTTTGATAATACCTTTTGGAGATATACACATTCCTCTTGTTAATGTCCTCGAGTTTGACATATTCGACACCATGGAAACCTGCCTTGACTCAATGGATTGGGAGCACCAAACTGCAAGTAATCACAGAAGTATAGACATTGATCCTTATGGTATCCTTCCATGCGACATCAGGTACACCATACCTACTCGTGGATTTCCTTCCCTTTCTTGATATCTTGTAACTGAATCGTCATAATTGCAATTGGATCTGATTCATTCCAACTCCATTTTCACCCATTGGTGAATCTTCCAACTTCATCACATTATCCAGAGCCTTAGTCTGCATCATAATCTTCTGTTGCATTAGTGGCATTCAAAAATGTGGCATTAATGCTGCGATTAAGCATTCTTTGTGTTCTATGTCGCTAATTCTGAAACTGACTTTCACCATCGACGTCTTGAATCGTTGATCAAAGTCCCAGACCAATTCATTTGGATATTGATTCATTTCCTTTAATTTAATAATGTATTACAACTCATATTTAGGTTTCCAGAATTCCACAATCGACCTGGTCCTGATCTGCGCTAGAGTCTTTTCTTGATTCCCTATTGGTACTTGTATGAACTTTGTATACCAATCTAATGCACAACCTCTGAAAGTTGTCACAAGTTGTCCCTTCTTAATGTCTTAATCTTTGACTTGCTTCACAGTCCATATCGCTTCGAAGAGAAACAATATTTCTCGGTATCTTTGGTCACGTTATCATGAAACAAAGGTAATTTTACATCATCTCCTAGAATTCTAGGCCTTCTTCCAGTATTCATTGATCTGCTACTATTTCTTTTGTGATGACACACTGAGCAGTCTTGTGATGATCTGGTGTTTCTTCCTAAATGTGTCCTAATGCATAGAGGTGTAGGTATGTTGTTGATTTGGGTTGGTCCTTCCTTGGGCTTGTTTGTATCTTTGTCGTCTCCTTCGTTGTTGTTGGGTCTCTTAGTCCCTTGTGATATTGTCTTGTATTTTCTTGTTCTAGTCGCACCAAGAATCTCTTCAGTCCTCTGCCTCTTCTCTTTCTAGAACTGCACCCCACTTCGTAGAATAGCACACTTTTCCTCGACTTTCCTCACTATTTCGTCTTAAATCCCATCCATCTAATTTGTATCATTCCATCTAACCCTTGTCTCCAAAGTAACTGCAAACTCCACACACCAGAGCTCTACTCATTAGAGTTCATCTTCAATATACCCTTTTTGCATATAAGCATTTTAATCCACAACTGCAAAGACAATAGAAACCAACCTCTTGGTCCTTGTAAGAATTCCCTTTCCGCATCGCTATAAGAGTTGATTGTGCCTACCGAAAATTCAGTTATATATCCTTCCAAAAAAAAATTGAGCCACACTTCGATGACCATTGACGCCCTATTGTCTACCTCTTTCAGTCGCTGGATCAGTTTAGGGATCCAGCAAGTATGTTAAACTCGTTGAAAATTTATTTTATGGTAGGTTAATTGTTCCAACCACTCGTGCAAGATAATATGGAATTTGGTGAAGAAATATTTGTGGATATCAGAGTAGATATGTCTTCCCAACCAATCTTCTATTTTTAGTCTGGAAATATGGCTTTCTTCTGCTGCAAATTCTTAGGCCTTCTGATCAAACCAGTATTGAATCTTCAGTTTATTCAGATGCCACAACATGTCCTCTTCATTCTCACACTATGGTCCCAGCAAAGAAACCATTTGTTGACTCACTTCAGTTGACAGGGGTTCACACAATATCGACAACCCTTTCCAATGTGATCTCCCTAAACACCGGCCCAGAGAGGTTGTACCCTGTCCAGCAACACCTATGAAGCAAATGAGGTCTCGCCCAAGATGTTTGAGGGAGAGTTACAAGAACTGCATTTTTGTAGAAGGAAAGAGGACATGCACACTTAATCTCTCTCTATTTCACTATTACTCAGAGATCCAGAACATAGTTTTATCATTCATCTACCATTCCCATTATCAGATCTAACATCACACCAGTTCATTATGAAGAAAACAAATCAACATACAAGAATCCATCCATCATGGGAAGACTTATTATCTTTCAAATAAGCACAAAAATAATACATTAGATCATAACATTTAACCATTCAGATTGCACCATTCAAAACACAGTAATCAACCATGAAAACAACAATCATAAGATCAAATATCACATCACAGACAAAAGACACATGAAATTTCCAATAACTTCAGTTTCATATTACTTCGCAGGTCAACATACATCTCCAAAATACATCTTCTGGTCAACATGCTTAGACCAAAACACAACAAAACAATTCACAATATAGACAAAAGGTAGCATTTGGTCTGAATATCAGATCTCTGATTACACAAAAATATATAAAGGATCCAATGATAAAAAAGGATTACTTTTTACTACATTTTTAACTCCTTTTATAGTCTTGCTCCTTTACAAAATGGTCCACATCGAAGTAACTTTCTAACTAACTCTAACAAAAAATGACTCTAAGTCAACCCTTGTCGACATCTTCATCTTGCACGGTATTCTTTCTCCTTTGTCGCTATCAAACCATGCGCATCCAAACCACCCACCAACAGACACTTCCTTCGATTTCAAAAAAGATGGACGAAGTAGTAGACAATAGACATGCATTTGATGAGACACTAAAACTCATAGAAAAAGCATTGGATATCCATTGGAACAAAATATTCACCCATTTTAGCAAGATTAATGCTATTCACTTTGATCTCCCAAGAATCTTTGACATGACCTCACTCCGATAAAATCAACCCCTTCAAAGTGAAAATGAATTTGGACATACCAAATCTTGAAGGCAAGATTGACGCGAAATCCATCGACAATTGCGTACAACAACTAGAAAATTATTATTACATGAATCAAATCTCCGAAGTGGAAAATATCACCATTGCATCCTTAAATATGTTGACCTTTGTACACTACTGGTGGGATAATCTATCGACAAAAATAGAAAAAAGAAGGCGACCCCATAGACACATTGGTAAAATTTATTGAGTATGTCCGAAAGGAGTTCTACCCACCCAAATATCTTGAACAACATTATAAAAAGTGGCAGTAACTAAGGCAATGTAAATACCAGTCCGTACAGAGTTACACCTAAGAGTTTTATCAACTCATGGCTAGACTTTGCATCCAAGAAGAAGGAAAATTTCTTGTTTTAAAGTATGTTAGCATTTTATCATTGTACAATCAGCAAGAGATGCAGTTTATGACTGTCAGTAGGCTTTCCAATGCGTTTCATTATGCCATGAAGCTTGAAGCTAAACAAAAAGGAAAAGCATGTTTCACAAACAAGCCAAGAGGTCGAACATCTGACAAGAAGTTATCGGTCAACTTTGACAAGCCAAAGCACCCTTCTCAGTCGACTTTGCCAAAGCCTAATTATCATAAGAATAACTTTCAGAAAGATAAGAAGGATCGCAAAAAACAAGCTCCTTCTAGGAAATGGTGTGATTATCACAATTTAGCATGGTATGATACGTCAGAATGAAAATCTTGGAAGACATTTTTGGAAAAAATGTCGACCTCTAGCTTGTTCGACAGAACCTTGGTAGAACCTGAGCAATATGTAGCAACCCTCCTGGCTTCAATCTATACCACTTCGACAACCTCTGGTCTTTTACCAAGGTGCTCAACTAAATCTTGTGGATGGATTGTTTATTCTTTCTATACACAACTAGATTGTGACACACTTCTTCACATTGTAAATAATATAACAACAACCATAGTGTAACATAGCTACATTCAACTTAAGTGTTACTGAAATATATGAACTCATTCACAATAATTTACATAAACATTCATGCACAACAACATATACACATGTGACTTAAACACCTTCAACATTCACACATATAACACAAAATATAATGTGGAAACCCATTCGGGAAAAACCACAAAGGTGGTCTCCATTTGGAATGAGAACTATATGGCACCTTTGGTATGCGCACTAATTTGCATACTCTATTCTAGGTATTCCTTGTTTATCTTTTCATACTTCTCTCTCCCCTCATGCTCTCTTATCTTCTGTCTCTGGTCTTTCTCTACCTGACTCTACTACTGATCTGCACAAAGTCTGCATCAACTCAGTGTCTTCTACACTTCTGTGCACTCAATTGCATATTCTCGACTCAATGCACTTACAAAAACTAATAGACAACAATAACCATAAGCTAAGCTAACAAAAATCAAGAGGATAACCTACATACATCTTGGGTTCCTTCTTTTATAGACTCTTTTTAGACTCATTACAGACACTTTTCATGTCTCTTTCTCAACCAAATTCCTATAGTTAGCTAACAGGTTGTCTTTCCTATTCTAGTGACACATGAAAGTAGGCACTAATGACTTTCCTTTAAAAGATACCTTCATATGTGCATCTTCCACTAGCTCTAGACGACCTTATACCCACGATATTTATGGCATGTCACTTTCTAACCATTGCGTTGTTACACGCCTTCTGACATGACTCCACTGTGTCGCCTTCTTTCCTTCTATCATGCCTTTTCTTCCATTGTAGCATATTTTTATGTCGCGACATATTCTTCTGTCGTAGTTTCCTTTCTTCAACTGCTTCCTCTTTATCTTCCTTTTCTGCAACTCATTCTCCTTCTTTTCCCTCATCTTATCTTCCTTCCTCTATTTCGTCGATGCCTCTGTCACAACTCCTTTCTCTTATTTTTCGTTTGCACATTTCCATACTTAGGAAAAATTCTAAGTGAATTATTCTTACCTTTTCCTGTGCCCAACAATGGTTTTGTTTATACATAGGTTCTCTAGATGATTTCATGTCTTGCAGTAAGAGCACTTGGTCTTGTCAAACTTCTTGTGCTTGTCATTCTTGGAACCAGAGGTTCCTTCTAAAGGATTTTTCTTATCCTTAGGCTTGCAATTAGTGTTTGTAACATACCCATACAACATGACTAAAAGCATATCAAAAAAATCTCTTTCATACAAGTTATGGGTCATGTATCTTCCTATATCAGTCATACTTAGGCTTAATTGTTACTGTAACAGTCATTCCACAACTAGCAGGTCCTTTCTGCAACTAGAAAAGTCCTTTCCATGATTAACATGACCTTTTCGCCTTCCACCTTCTGTAGGATGAATCTAGGTTACAAAAAACCCAAATTACTTAATATTTCCTTTTTCACTTTCCACATTCTTCCTTCTACCTCCCACACTTCCCGGGGTGGAATTCGAGGTGTGGAAAACTCCTTCTTACCTTATATTTTGTTTCTCACTCTCCCCCATCCACCTTCCACATTCTGTAGGGCAGACTCCAGGGTGCGAAAAAACTCATATCAATTTAGATTTTCCTTTTCATCTTCTTCCTTTCACCTTCTGCCTTTCGCCTTCCATATGGTGGACTCCGAGTTGCGTAAAAACTCATATTACTTTAGATTTTCCTTTTCTTCATCTGCCTTCCACCTTCCATACGACAGGCTTCGGGGTGCGAAAAAACTCATATTACTTTAGATTTTCCTTTTCTTCTTCCGCCTTCCACCTTTTGCTTTCCACTTTCCGTACAATGGGCTCCGGGGTGCGAAAAAACTCATAGTACTTTAGATTTTCCTTTTTGTCTTCTGCCTTCTGCCTTCCTCCTTCCATAGGGAGGACTCTAGAAATCTCATGAACATAAGCAAAATGCATTGGAAGTAAAAGACATATGCAGATGTGTAATGTAGGAAAATACAATGGAATTAAATCTCTACTTGAACCTCTAACAAGAATTCAATGAATTCATAATAATTATTAAAACAATTACATTGTAGAATTAATACAAGAGAACACTTATCTTGAAAATGAGTTGCCCCAAGCAACTAGCTATGTCGCTGCAACGTTCCACCCAACCATAGGCCAGTTGTATTCATAAATATCTCAAGACAAATGCCACCCCCAAGCTGGGCATGATTTCTACAAGGAGATAGGGAAGAACAGGCTCACACAAAGCTACGTACACACCAAGGTTCAGCCAAGCCAATCCACAATTGGGTTTATCATGCTGCTAAGGAAGTGACTCACACACAGGAAATACAATCAAAGGTTCAGCCAAGCCAATCCGCTATTGGGTTTATCAGGCTGCTAAGGAAGTGACTTGCACATAACCAAATACACACAAAAGATCAACCAAGCCAATCCATAGTTGGGTTTGTCAGGAAGTTAAGGGAGTGGAAAAAAATAATTTCTAAGATAGTGATCTCAACCACAGAGCTATGGACACCTTTACAAGATATATATGGATTTATCTCCACAATACCTAAACACCCAACACAAGGAATCATTCCCTTCACTGCTACACAGTCCCTCAGGCCATACCTTCCCTTCTAGTGTTATCCAGGGTGTGCACAAAAGAGTAGCCAAACCCATTTGATATTTTGTGAGGTTCCTCTATTCAATAGGTTTATCAAGCCAATTCCAGTCCTCTTCCACTCCTAATTTTAATAGATTCATACCAAAACAAGGATGCACATAACAACAAAACACACAAGTGTTGGGTATGAAGAAAAATGTCTGGGTTGTGGGTTGATCAAGATGAGGTTTCCATTAGTATAAGAAGTCATGGGAAACCAAAAGCTGAATTCCATCCATGGAGGAATGAAGGAAATGTAGAAAAACCAGAAGAGAACCCCACCCCCTAGCTCCAGCTGCGTGAGGAAGTGAAAACTCCTCCATGAGGAATGAATTTTGGCACACATTTGTAGGTGTTTTATTGCCCCAATAAAAATACAATTTCCCAGAAGTCATGGCTTGTCATACACAAAAAATGGCTGCCATACCTATCCATTACCAAGGAATTAACTACCGTAACCAACTCTTGGAAGAATTAAATAATTGAGCGCATAAGCCAAAATGGGTATTGGAGAGTTTATGGGTTCTCTCTTGACATTTGTCTTACCCTTATTGGCTAAAGGGTTTGAATAATTTTCCTCCCTATTCCTTGTGAAATCATGCCCCCATCTCATGTTGGATTGCATATCTAGTTGTGGGTATTTTATTAAATTGCATATTTACATGATGTCTCAATTTATATTGTGCTTGGATAGCATGAGAACCATCAGCATCAATTTTAATTTCCGATACCTAAAACGCTAAATCGATGGTGAGGCGTTAGCCTTGAGTTCCTCACCATGATTTAATAACGATATTTACATCATGTACAATTTTAATGCAATGGGGTCAAAATTGGGATATTACATTCCCCTCCCCCTTAGATTAGCATTGTCCTCAGTGCTCTTCAAAATTGAACAAAAATGGATGTGCCACTCTCATGGAATCCTCCATATCCCATGTAGACTCATCAAGACCATAGTGCTTCCATTGCAACTTTACTTGTCCAACGACTCGATTCCAGAGCACTGTTACCTTCTTGTCTAGGATTCACAATGGCTCGGTTTGGAAATCTCACTCGGGTTCCACCTGGATCACATTCCAATTAATCACATGGTTAGGATCATGTACATATTTATTAAGCAAATAGACATGATAAACATGATTATCTCTAGTGCTAGAAGGAAATGCAAGTCTAAATGCAACTGGCCCTATTCTTTCAAGCACTTCAAATGGCCCACAATATCTAGGTGATAGCTTGGCACAACACCCAAGCTTCAAGGAACTCTTCCTTGACCTCACTTTAAGATAAACATGATCCCCAAGATTGAAATCCTTATGCACTCTATGCTTATCTGCATAGCTCTTCTATCTATATTGGGTTGTTTTCAAGTTCTTCCTAATATTTCCAACCTCTTGTTCCATTTCCTTAAGAAATTATGGACCAAGAACAATTCTATTCACTAGATTATCCCAAGTCACTGGTGTCCTACACCTTCTTCCATATAAATCCTCATATGGACTCATTCCCAATGATGCTTGTTGTCCATTATTATATGCAAAATCTACCAAGTGTAAATAATCCTCCCACTTGGATGGCTTTTCCATTACATACATGTGAAGCATGTCTTCAAGCACCTGATTTACTCTCTATGTTTTTCCATTGGTTTGAGGATGATAGCCGGTGCTAAAGTTCATCTTTGTACACAAATCTGTAAAAAGAACCTTCCAAAAACTTGAAGTAAACTTGGAATTCCTTTCAGAAATTATTTCCTTAGGCAATCCATGCAATCTGAAAATTTCCTTCATGAAAATCTTTGCAATGTAATTGGCTTTATATGTGACTTGACTGGTATAAAATGTGATGCCTTTGTTAACTTATCCACCACAACCATGATGGAATCATGTTTTCTCATAGTCATTGTAAACCTTGTAATAAAATACATGGAAATGACTTCCCATTTCCATTCTAGGATTTGAAAAGTTTCCAATAAACCAAATGGGTGTTGATGTTCAACCTTCACCTGCTCACATCTCATGCACTTAGAAATATACTCAACAATTTCCTTTTTCATTCCCCATGAAAAATACTTCTTTCTGGTTGTAGAAATTTTTTTCTGATATCCTGGGTGACCAGAATATGGAGCTTGATGGATTTCATCCATAACAATCCTCCTCAAGTCTGCCACATTTGGAATATAAATTATATTCTTATAAGTAATAATTTAATATCCTACCAATTGATATCCTCTGTACTTCCTTTCAAGGATTTTCTACTGCAACTTGTACTTTATCTGTACGTACACTTCACCCTCGACAATATGGTTAATAATCTGCTGCCTCAAATATCGTTGGCAAGTACTAAGAGATGCCACATACATTTCATGTACCTTCTTATTGAGTGCATTGTCCACCTTGTTTTCTTTTCCTTTTATGTGTTTGATTTCAAAATCAAATTCACACAAAAATTTCAACCATCTAGCTTGCCTAGCATTTCATGTTGGCTGATCAAACAAGTATTTCAAACCACAATGGTATGTACTTAGCTCAAATTTCGTTCCCATTAAGTAATGCCTCCGCATCTTTAGAGCATGTACTAAGGCTGCAAGTTCTAAATCATGAGTAGCATAGTTCTTCTCATGCTCCTTCAAATTTCTTGACTCATATCATACCATGTCATTGTATTGTATAAGAAGTCCTCCAAGTCCTTGATTGCATGCATCGGTACACACCACAAAGTATTTTTCTAGGTCTGCAATTTTCAAAATTGGTGCACTTGTAAGAAGATTCTTCAACCGTTGGAATCTTTCCTCACATCTTGGTCTCCATTCAAACTTTATCCCCTTATTTTGCAAGGAAGTGATTGAATGTGCGACCTTGGAGAATCCTTCAATTAACCTCCTCTAGTACTCGAAAATTCCCATAAAGGAACTCACATCTATCACATTTCTTGGATTTGTCCAATTCATAATGGCCTCAATCTTCTCAGGGTCCACATGTATTCCTTCATCTAAGATAATGTGAACCAAATAATGAATTTTATATTTATCAATGTAATGTCCCCGGTTTCGACCCCGTTTGCATGATGTATATATTGTAATTAATCGTGGTGAGGAGCTCAAGGAAAAAGCCCCACCATCGATTTTGTTGTCTATGTTTCGGCAATAGGGATAATTGCCGATGGTACGCTGTGCTATAAGGCACATTATAATTTGGCATCATGTAAACATGTACATCAAATAAACTAAAACCACAACCAGCTACAGCAGTGCAACGTTGAATGAAAAGGGCATGGTTCCAAAGGATAAGGGGTGGGGAATGTCAAACCTTGGTTTATGGGGGAAAAACCCATGTTTGTCACCTTGTTGATTTTCCATCTTCCCTTGTTAACCTCTTTAATGCTTCAGCTGGTGGTTGGGGGAGTTATTGCTGAAGTGGTGGTGGTTGTGGCAGGCTGTCAGCCTTACCCACTTGCTCACTCCACCCACGTCTACCCATTCTTCTCCCTCACGCACTCTTTCCTGGTCAGTTGACACTCACCACGATTTTGGTCTGTTGGCTCCTCACGCACAGGCTCTGGACGATTTTGGTCTCACGCAGCCATTTTCTTCCTCTCCACGAGTTGCTAAACACTTAGGAACTTGCAATTTCGCGTCCTCCTGACTGCTATGCATTCTCACGCAGAGAATTTCCCTCCCGTTTCTCATTTTCGCACACAGGAATTTCCTGAGTTTTACCCACGTTGTTTTTCCTCTGCGAATTGGTGAATGGAGTGGATGAATCCTTTCCCCATGGATCGAATTGTGGGTTTTGCATTGATTATTACCCACGCCCAGGCTGGGAGTATGTAAATTTGTTTCCAGCGTGGTCTGTGTGAGTCTTCCCGTGGCTCAATTGCCTTGGACAAACTATTGATTTCACCCACGATTTGGGTCACTGTGGATTTCCAATATGTCGACTGAGTTTCCCTGTTTTGGACTGTGCATAGTTGCCATCATTTTCATTGTGAAATTGGGTTGTTGTTGTTACCCTGGTTTGGGTGTTGTTGCTGAGTTTTTTTGGCCACAATAGGGCCAAGAACAACTCCGTATTGCCCTGTTTAAGCTGTGACAGCTAAGTAATTGCCTGAGTGCAATGGATAGTCTTCGGACTGTGCTGGCTTGGCTTGTCTGTTGAAAGCCTGTGAAACCCAGCTATGTTGGTTTGCTGTTTTGTGCCCCCTTGGCTATGTGCAAGCCTGCAATTGTCCCCTTCGTCCTTGAGGAATCATGCCCAGCTCGGGGGTGGCAGCATGGCTGAGAGATTGATGAGCAAGCTGGCCTATGGTTGGGTGGAATGTTGCAGCAAAGTAGCTGGTTGCGAGCAAGTTCTTAATCGAAAGATAAGTGCTGCTATTACTTCACCTCTGCAATTTATAATGAACTTGTTGAATGCTGGAATATCTATGTTTGCTTCCGCTGATTGTTTGAAGGACTGTGCATCCCTGTATGATTGAAGAGTTTTGCATCTGTGTATGCTTGTAAGTTTTAATTTCAGCATTTGATTTATGTTTTATGTTCATGGGCTATTTTCCCGGCTGTGTTTTGATGTTCGTCGCGTCCTCTTCGCCGGTTGAGGGACGGGGACGTGACAGAGTGGTATCAGAGATCTAGGTTGCAGCAATGGGCCTCTATGGGCCAAGAATATGCAGTGACAGAAGGTAGAATTACCTTCTCTATTCGGCAGAGCAGCAGCAAAAATTTCAGAAAAATCACCTAAGTGTTGAGTGGTCGGACCACTAGAGGAAGTGGAATTCCGTCGTTGCGGAGGAACTAGCAAAGTTAGCGTCCGCTGTTGCGGATGAATGGGTGAAGTTTCCCGTCTGACCGTTGCAGAAGGGTTCACAGAGTTAACCTCCGACTGTTGCGGAAGAATTCCGGAAGTTCCGCCGTAGCGGATGGCGGAGCGATCCCGCATCCGACTCGAGATCCGTCCTATCGCCGACGCCGCACAAAGATTTCAAAATCCGGCTAAGTATGGAACGGTCGGGCCATTGGAGGAAGTAAACTTCTGCCGTTGCGGAAGGATTGGTAAATTCTTCCGTCCGCCGTTGCGGACGGCGAAGCGATCCTGTGTCCGATCCAAGAGTCATCCGATTGCCGACGAAGAAAGAAATTTTGGGAAATTTGAAAATTTGACTAAGTGTTGGAGAAAGCGGAAGGGATAGTTCTCCGACGTCCGATTTTACGAGAGTTGTCCGACGTCCGACGTTA
This sequence comes from Pseudotsuga menziesii, assembly GCA_001517045.1. Classification (NCBI taxonomy): domain Eukaryota; kingdom Viridiplantae; phylum Streptophyta; class Pinopsida; order Pinales; family Pinaceae; genus Pseudotsuga; species Pseudotsuga menziesii. Next base: position 117,543 of record LPNX010585498.1, read on the forward strand.
CGAGAGTTGTCCGACATCCGACGTAAGTGCCAAATCGGAAGAGATGGCGAAGTGGGCATCCGCCGTTGCGGACGAATTGGTAAAGCTCCTCGTCCGCCGTTGCGGAAGAGTTCTCAAAGTGGAAGAATCCTGGAAGTGCCGCCATTGCGGATGGCGGAGTGATGTTGCATCTGATTCAAAAGTCGTCCGATCACCGACTCCGCCGAAAGGTTGGAAATTTGTTTAAGTATTGGGGCAGTTGGAAGAGTTGGTGAAGTCGACGTCCACCGTTACGGGTGAAGAAGCAATGAGGCTTCCGATGGGAAAGTCTTTCGATGTCCGATTTGAGAGTCAGCCGACGCCCGACGTGAAAATCGTTCTCCGTGAGTGCCGATCGGGAGAAGTAAAGGTCTGGCAAGCCGCCGTTGCGGAAGGTTGGAACTTCCGAGAGAGCCGATTCAGTGGACGTGATGATGGTTCCAGGAGCCGATGCATCGGATGGATAGATGAAGTGAGGGCCGATTCTGCAAGGGAGCAAATTTGGGGTTTTCCGTGAGATTTCTTAGCCGATTTCAGTTGTTTTCAGGGGGATTTTTCAGCTATTTTTCAGTGAATTTCAGGGCTGAGAAGGAGAAAAATGGCAGCGAGCTAATGCGCCAGATTGCACGAAAATCATAGATTTACAAAAAAAAAAAAAAAACGAGGGCGCTGCC
>LPNX010585506.1:0-12191 GCA_001517045.1 Pseudotsuga menziesii
TCAACGGAAGAATATAAATAGAGAGTGAGAGTCTCTCTATTTATCACTTGTGACTTAGCTCTCTTGCTCTCTCAAGTATGGCGCACCTTTGGAGAAGGATATACTTTGGCTTGACAGAAGACAGAAGGCTGCTGTTGTGTTGGGAGGTCATCTTACTGTTTTGGGATCACATCTTGTGGTGATACTATCTTAGAGGAAGTTGAGGGGTTTTCTCCATTTATGGTTTCCCCTCCTAAAATCTTTGTGTCTCTTGTGATGTGCTTATGTGATTGCTGTGCTTATTATTCTCTCAGTGAAAAGATCTTATCATAATGCTAGCTTAAATGAGGAAAAACTAACAGATGGTGATGATGATGATCATGTTGATGGTGATGATGATGATGCTGATGATGATGATGATGATGAAGGTGATGATGATGATGACGATGGTGATGATGATGTTGATGATGTTGATGATGATGAAGATGAAGATGATGATGATGAAGATGAAGATGATGATGATGATCGTGGCGATGTTGATGATGATGATCGATGATCAATGATCATGGTGATGATGATGATGATGAAGAAGATGAAGATGATGAAGATGATAATCATGTTGTTGATGATGATGAAGAAGAAGATGATGACGATGGTGATGATGATGCTGATGATGATGAAGATGATGACGACGATGGTGACGACAGTGGTGATGATGATGATGGTGATGATGATGATGATGAATGATGAAAATGATGTTAACTACAACGCTATTTTGATTTTACAAAATGTGCACGGGTTTTGTTTATATAGAACGTGCACGCGTTTTGTTTATACAAAACGCGCATGTGTTTTTTTTTGCTAAATCACGCTCATGTATTGTTTAAATTCAAAAATTTATTCCCTCCAAATGATAAGGCCGAGCCTCCACCCATGCTTTCATGGAATTCCTATGCCTATGTGTCTGCTTTGTACTTCGCATTGGATTCAACATGCCTATGCCTTGGAGTATGATAAACCATGTCTAATTCAACATTATATCCAAATTTTCAATATGCTCGTCTTTAGTGGTTCGTCTGATTATGCTGCACACCTCCATTTTTTATGAAATTTTAGAAACATATATGGTTTTTTTTGCGGATTCTAAATATGTAAATTTTAAGAAGGATACATATTTTTTTCTATTTTTTTCTTATTTATCTTATGTCATCACTCCTCAACTCAAAAAACACACTGGTAGTGTTTTGTCCATATCTCTTTCGTTTCTCAATCATTTAAAAAAAAATTGTATGGTGCACTAAAGAACACCAACCTCTACATGCTATAAAAAACCCATTTCCAAATAATTGCATTAAGACATTCAAACGCTGCGCCCACAATTGATGTACCATTTTCGAGGTTTGATCTCTCAGATAATTAAAAAAAAAAATTAAAAATTATTTTAATTATTGGAAAAATAGTCGTGCACTAGTCCTATATGTTTTCTATATGTATACTGGTTTTCGTAAGTTTATTCTATCATTTAGACACTTAGATGCTGCACCAACAAAAACATATACCTTATAATTTGTCCCAAAAATAAAAAGTGTCTATTAAAAAATATCTAACTTTAGATAGTTAACAACATTTTCAATAGAAAACAAATATATATTTGGAAAGGTCATTCAATTTCCTACATTTCTTGTTTTTTACTGATCGCAAGATTCATTGTGTAAGTGTCTCAAAATATCCATGCAAGTTGATGGATGTCTGTTTTTTCAATTTTGTTTTACATCTAACGCACCAAAAGAGACCCTCAACTTCTTGCACACACCGAATAATTAAAATAAAAAAACAAAATCAAACATGTTTCATCTTATTGTAGTCCTCAACCTAAGTGAACCTAATGTTTAAGAACATCTATTTGTGACTAAAAGATCATAGTAGAGTGAGTACAGGTATGCAAATATATTATTGATTTAACATATTGATCATTTAATTTGGATTTTGATTATAAATGAAAATAATTTAATTTTAATTTATTCAATTTTATTTCAATATCATTTAGTTATTTAGTTATATTATAAAATTTATAATAAAATTTTCATAATTATTTTTAGAAGGTATATTTTTTTGCCATTTATTTGTATTTATATTAAAAATATGTCTTTTTCAGATCCAACTCAGATCTTTTTCAATTACATTTTTTCAACCATTTGGCTCGAAATTTGATCAAAAGTAGACAATGAAATAAAAGGTTATACAGTGACAAGCATGAGAAGTCTTGTTACCAAGGAAAGCAACAAGACAAATTGTCATACAAAGAATGATTCAAGCAATGGTTATGAACCAAGCACATCATCATTAAATATGAGCGGTAAGTTAGGTGATGAGTAGAAATCCGATATATGTTTAAGAAGATTATGAAGGAATGAGGCTTTCATCAATCACTCTTCCGAAAATGAAAAGATGAAGAATTTCTCTCCGAGTGATCGTTAATATCGCAAGAGTCGTTTTAGAAAGTTCGTGAACAAATTAAGTGCCTTCTACGTTTCCATCAATCACTCTTCTGAAAATGTATAAAGTTGAATAATGTCTCTCAAATTTATGGCTACTACCACCACTGGGTCCGCCATATTTTAAAGTTGTCTTAAGTTCGTGAACAAAAGTGCATTACTTATCACATTCAGAATGTATTAAAATTTTATAAATTATTTAATAAGTTTTATCTATACTTTCTAATATTTTTAAAATGTAAGATATGAAGCTGTAAAAAGTTTAGTAAAAAATTATATCTCGATGGGGTTAGTTACATAGTATGGCCTTAACAATCTCAATATTAAAAGTAGGCATAAAATTTAAAAATTAATAGATAAATATAATTTTATTGGTATAAATTTGGAAAATAAGTAATCTAAGTAAAAAATTATTTAGATTCTTTTGACTATCAAGATAGGAATTTCACTATATAATTTTTTATCAAATTACAAAATTGTATTTTTGAATGCATAAATGTATTCACTAATCTCTATCTTTCTTATTATGTAATTTTAACATTTAACATATACACTCATAATAAATCCTCTAAATAAATAAAAATAATGAAAAATAGTGTAATCCAAAAGGCTCCAAATTAGCCCTTTCAGTAATCAACAATAAACTTGAAAAAAATTCCTTCATTTTTTATTCCTATATTCTTATGCAATCAACAATAAACTTTAAGAGATTCCTTCATTTTTACACCCTTCACTCTAATGCAATTGTTTATGATTAAAAGCACATAAACACAAACATGAATAGAAAAAGTTATCACAAAAACCCACATCTAAAAACTAGCCTTAATAAATCTATTATATACATCCTAGCCAATAATCCAACTATCATAGACCACTCACAAACTATATTTATTTGACTCTTTAGAAAAAGTCAAGATTACCTAACACAATAGACATTTGAAAATATTTAAGCTTTATAAACACCAATTTATAAACAAAAGTCACATTATAAAATGTCAACGTTATAACATGATATAGCGGTATATCTGATCACTTTCCAATTGTCTTGGAATGGACAGACAATAAAGGTCCTTTTGCATATCCTTTTAAGTTTAATCATACTTGGCTAGAGAATGAAGATTTTGTTCAGATGGTTCGTTCTGAATGGCCACTTATTCAGACGGATCCCGCTTTGGATGCCATGAGTGACCTCTCCTGCAGACTTCATTTACTAAAAGATAAGGTTAAACTTTGGACTAAATCTGAAGCAATAAAAATGAAAGATAAATCTATAGCATTGGAAGAGGAAATCTGTTCTATTCTCCATTCCTCACAGTTTGCAATTTTAAATAAAGATCAGCACTTTAAACTATGCTCTCTTAAAGCAGATCTCCAAAAATTAATTGATCATGACATTTCTTCAGCTAGACTTCAAAGCAGAATTACTTGGGCACTTAAAGGGGATGCAAATACCAAGTATTTTCATGCTGTGGCTACAGCCCGAAAAAATCATAATGCTATATGGAATCTAAAAGATGAGTCAGGCAATTGGGTTTCAGATGATCAAAATCTAAAAACCCTTGGTATTAAACATTTCAAGACTTTATTTGAAGATGACAATTTGACAAAACTGGATTCTCAGCTGAAGGTTATCCGTCTCTTTCCATCTTATTTCAGTTAGGAGGACAAGGTATCCTTTACAAACCCTGTTTCTATTTTGGAAGTGGAAAAGGCTCTTAAACTCTTTAAAAAAGATAAGGCTCCTGGGCCGGATGGTTGGCCAGTTGAGTTCTATTTATTCTTATTTATCTTTTGGGTCCTCTTCTTGTTAAAATGGTGGAATCTGCTAGAATCTTGGGCAGAGTGGCTCCTGCTCTCAACTCCACCTTTCTAACCTTTACTCCAAAGACAGACCTGCCTGCTTCCTTTGCTGACTATCGACCTATTTCCCTTTGTAATCTCTGCTATAAACTGATTTCCAAAGTTGTTGCTATGAGGCTTAAACCCTTTCTCGATGCATCCATCTCTCCTCAGCAATTTGGCTTTCTTAAAAATCAACTGATCCAAGAACCCATTGCTATTACTCAGGAAGTCTTTCATACTGTCAATATCAAAGATAAATCTTCCCTCATCCTCAAGCTGGATTTATCTAAAGCCTTTGACAAAGCAAACTGGACCTTCATCCGTATTTTACTTATACAAATTGGGGTTCCCCTTGTTGGAGTTAATTGGATTCTGGGATGCATTTCGTCTGCTAACTTTGTTGTACTTATTAATGGCTCTTCATCCTCTTTTTTTCCTGCCTCGTGGGGCTTAAGACAGGAATGCCCTTTATCCCCCTTACTGTTCATTCTGATTATTGAAGGGCTTAGTCTCTTGATTGAGGATGCCAAGCGAAATGGGAAGATTAAAGGCATAAAATTTACTCCAAAGCTCTCTTTCACCCACTTACTATTTGTTGATGATGTGATCCTCTTTGGTCTGGGTTCCTTTGAAGAATGGTTGGCATTCAAGGATATACTGGATATTTTCTGTGAGGCCTCTGGTATGAGTATTGATGTTAACAAATCCAGTTTTCTTCAAAAAGGTATAGATGAGACTTCTCTACAAAGATTTACAGGTATCTTCCCTTACAGGTTTAATGTTCTTCGGAAAGGTTTTAACTACTTGGGGTATTTCCTGAAACCAAATAGTTATCTGGTTAAAGATTGGCTCTGGTTGGTCTCGAAATTTGAAAGGAGAATTTCCCATTGGACTAACAGGCTTCTATCCATGGGAGGTAGGCTTGTCCTTATTCATGCTGTTCTCTCAAGCATGCCAGTCTATTGGTTGTCTTTGGTTCCAATTCCATCCTCTGTTCTTGATAAACTCAAAAAAGTAATTTTCTCCTTTTTGTGGGGATCTTTTGATAAGACTAAAAAAATTCATCTAGTAGATTGGCACCTTTTGGCTCGGCCTACTTCTCATGGTGGTTGGGGTATAAAACATCTACCTAGCTTCAGTATATCTTTGAGAATGAAATCTTTTTGGATGGCAGTTAATAGCAAAGGTCTATGGAATATTCTTATTACAGCAAAATACATGAAAAATAAGCCATTTCACCTATGGCTCAAGGATAAGAACTTCATTTACAATAATGCCTCTATTATATGGAAGGGTTTTGTTGCTACCTTAACATGGATTGGCCCAGGTATTATATGGCAAGTTGGTAATGGAGATTCCATTTGCCTGGGAGCAGACCCTATCATGGGTATGGGATCATCTTATATTCTGCCTAGAGATTTGTGTGATTATCTTGAGGATTATGGCATTAATTCCTTAGCACAGGCCCACAATCATACATCAGATGCTCAAGGTTACTGGTTCACTGCAGATGAACTTGAGCTAGCTGGTGAATGGAAAGCTGTTTGGGATAAATATATTAGAGGTTTGGAATATGGTCATATTAGGCTCTCGGATCAAAATGATTATTTGATTTGGAACCACAATAAATATTCTGGGCCTATCACTGCAGCTGAAGGTTATTCTTGTGTTATTTCTAATAGCTATTCAGAACTAAACGACGAGGTTTTGAAAATTTTGTGGACATTGAATATCCCTTTGAAAGTTAAATGCTTTTCTTGGTTATTGATTTATGGGAAGATTTTAACCTGGGAACAATTGCAGACTAGGGGCATAAATGGGCCCAGTCGTTGTGTCCTTTGTGAATGTGACATGGAAAATATTCAGCATATTTTTTTTAGATGTTCCTTCTCAGCCAGTATTTACTCTTTTCTTGAGGCCAAATACAATTGCTCTTTCCCCATTTTTGATAGCTCTGTTCATTCCTTCTTGGACCTTTGGTTCCCTCGTACAGCGAGATCTACTCCTTTTTATTTCTTGCCTCTGTTTATATGTTGGGGTATTTGGCTCACCCGTAATCTCTGCTTGTTTGAGAATAAGAAACCATCCCTCTCTGCTATGATTACCAGAATTGAAGGCCTGAAAAATACTCACCCCGTGCCTCTGAAAATTCACAAAATCTACTATATAGGCCTTGAACCTGTTAAATGTTTTCCATGTGGATTTTTTGACGGTGCTGCTGCAAATTATATTGGAGGTTCAGGTGGTGTGATCTATATCAATGATTCTCATCATTTTAGCTTCTCTTTGGGATGTGGTAGAAGTTCAAATACAAGAGCAAAATTATTGGCTTGCTGGGCTCTTCTTAGAGTTGGTTTTTTGATGGGTATCCCTTTTCAGCTGATATATGGGGATTCTAAGGTTATTATCTCATGTCTTAACAATTCTTCTGCACGTGATGTTCATTCTCTGATGCACTGGTGTTGCGACATAAGACATATACTTCAATTGGCCCCGCCGATGATCTTTAAACATACTTATCGTGAGCACAATGTGCTAGCAGATGCATTATCCAAACTTGGCCTGAATTTGGATATGGGTGTTATTTCTTTTACAGAATCTTTAGATGGTTTGATAGTGAATCAAGGCAATCTATCTCTATTTTAGAGTTGCTGATGATTTTTTGTTTCAGCATGATTATAGCTGATAATTGATTTCTCATTCAGTTCTATGTGGAATTCTTCTTGTTAGCATACCTTGCTCTGATATGTATGGTTAAAGTTCATCTCCGATGATTCTCAGTTCTTTCTGACCTGTTATTACAGGGATAATGAGAAAAGTCTGCGATGATCAGACTTTAACATTTGTTATTTGCTGCTAGTTTTTTTCATTTATGTCTATTGCTGATGGATCTGTGATCAGACAGTTATTATGCTGATATGTAAAAGATGTCTTTTGATTCATATGAATAACAAAGACTGGTATTTTTTCCTTTGAAAAAAAAAACATGATATCATTGATATACATATTCCACTAACATGACATCATTGATATAAATATTCCACATGTTGTATAGAGTTAAATAATAAAAAAAATTTTAAGATTAAAGTTTATAATTTTAATAATTTCATATTTTTAATTTAAAATTTACTTGAATTTTTTCATTTTGTTATAGATAAAATTATTAGTTTTATGTATATCATTATAGATCCATCTTAACTCTTACTCTTTTAAGTATACATAATAATAATAAAAACTTTGGACTTTTTTTTCAAGTTAAAATAATAAAAAAAGTTTGCACTTATTCTAATTCTCTTTATGATTCATCAAAGTTATGATGGATGTATTCTAAACAATATTGCTTAAAAACCAATATTATTAAATAATATTGCATTTTCCAAAAAATATTGAGGTTTGGATCATGTTGAATATTATTTATGTTAATTATATTAAGGTTTCAAATATTTAGTTGTGGTGCTTTTATCTATTTTGAATATTATTTATGTTAATTATATTAAGTTTCAAATATTTAATTGTGGTGCTTTTATCTATTTGACTAACTTTAGTATTTCAAATATTTAACTTAAGGATATCATCCAAAATGTAATATCATAATATCTATAGTGTAAACAATGAACCATAACAATATTAAAAAAGAATTAAAACTTATCACTAATGAATATTTAAGCCGCAAGGTGTTTTTCTTTGAGAAGTTGGGTTTTAGACCACTGTAGCATCGTTCCTCCTGCGTATAAGATGATGCCACACGTTTTTGGCTCCTCCTATCTCCCAGAAGCCCTCCATTACAGCTTTGGATCTTTCATGGATGCTAGCCCACCTGTATCAGCTACTCCATTGAGTTCAAGCTCTGTTCCGAGCTCAACTCCTATTTACGTCTTCTCTCCGACCATATACAATAAACTAAACATGGCAATGTCTTAGAGAGCAAACTGGCTGGCAATGGTGGATTCCAGAGCTCAGCAATGGAGTCGCACTGTCATGTCCATGACAATGAAGACGGCATCAACGGCAGCAGAAAGTGCAGGGAAGAAGAGTGGGTTTACGATAACTTCCATTGTTTCTCTTGAATTGAAGAAGTTCTTCAGCGTCTCTGAGATTTCCCGCCGAGGAGCCATAAAAAAGCTTTGAGAACACATTAAAGCCAACAATCTCCAGGTTCATTTCATTTTATTTTCCTTTGACGGTTCTAATTGTTTTATTCGACTTAGAATGGCTAGGGCTTTAGTCTTCCATTTGTATATTACTTTTATGGTTGGCAGGTAATAAAGTGTAGAGCCAGCTGTATTTTAACATAAAGGTATCAGGTTATTTTCGCTTGTAAAGAAAATGAAAGCTTCTGGTTGTGGTAAAATGGCATGTTCTCATTGTTTTATTCAACATAGAAAGGTTAGGGTTTTGGTCTTCCATTTTTATATTATTTTTATGGTTGGAAGGTAATAAAGTGTAGAGCCTGCTGTGATTTAACAAAAAGGTATGGGTTTTTTTCAATTATAAGGAAAACGAAAGCTTCCGGTTGTAGTAAAATGTCTGAGTAGTTTTGTTTGAATTTTCTTTAGGGTTTTGGATGTTCACCCTTTTATTTTGATTATAATTGTGCTAGTTTAGGCTATGAGGTTACTAGATTCTTTCTCATTTTTCTCATGAATAATGGCGAAACCATGCTTTCTCCAAGGGTTTCAATATTTGATATGGGGGAGTTGGTGAATCAGCTAGGTTATGAATGTCACATGCCCCAATTTTGTAAAATAATGTTATTTTATTTTTATATTATTCCCAAACATTATGTTAAATTTAATGCTAAGTGGAAATTGATGACTCAGCAGAGTCAAGGATGTGGAATGTAATTCTGAATATTTAATCTTTAATAAATAAAAGTGGAGACAACAGCCTGGGAGAGCTGTTAAAAAGAGTGTTACTGGTCAAGTGGTGGAAGGAACTAGGTGGAGAGCAAAAAGACTAGTGGCATCATCCTCAAACACCTCCTATGTTGTAGGTGGCAACTTCCCTACATTTGGGGTCATGATCCCCCAAGAAAGTGGGATCAGAGCAGGTGGCTCAATTAATGACAACTAACCCAAAAAGACCTAGGAAATCTTATTAAAAATTCCTAATGTAGAGAACTGAGGCTGCTCATTCCAGGAGAAGAATCATTCAGGTGAATGCACTTCAAGGAATTTATTGGGAAAGGGAAAATTGAAGGAAGGTGTTTGAGGGGTAAACTGCAGGAAGTTGATCTAGTGCAGCTGGCAGTTGAAATATCTTACTGCAATATGCAGAGTTTGTATTGAGTCTTAGGACTGGTACTTTGTTGTTTGCTCCACCTAGTTCCAGCCAAGCAGACCAGAACAGGCTCGGGGGTCTTGAGAAGTCGATGTTTGAGCACTCTCCAGGAGTTGGTAGGGAGGAACGACCTCCCATTGTTGTTGTCATCCAGCATTAAAGACAGGTTTCATTATCTTTTAAATTTATGTGTTATAATTAATCTCTATGTATGGTTAGTAAATTAATGATGTTAGGATATGCTGTGTTAAAACTTCTTAGTTATTCTAGACTAAATTTGTACTGTGATGAAAGATAAATCCTACCTGTGTTTTTGCCCATATGGAGTAAACCAGATCGTACTCTAGCACAGGTAGTTCATTTAGGTAAATAAAGTATGATAGGATTAAATAAATTGAATATTCATGTTCAGAGTAATGAAATGTTACCTGTCAGAAGATAGATGCTTTTTAGAAGATTATTAATTTGTTTGCAAACAAGTCTTTAGAAATAGACTGTGCAAATGCCATGTCAATACAAAAATTTACTAACAGTATTGAGTGACATCAGTAGGTAAATTTTATCAATTATTTTCTACACAGTCTTTATTTACATAAACTGTACTTTACTTGGAAATAGAAGACTTAGATTTATCAATTGGATATTAATAGTTCATGTTAAGAATAGGTATAAATATATTACTCATAGCTTTTCCCTTTAGTAGTATTTAATTTTCCTGTATCTATTTGAACTATAATTAAATAATATGATAAAGATTACAGTACTCTTTAACGAGCTTAATAGTTGAAGGACAGAAGTAACTTAGAGTTAAGTACATACTGTAAACTATATTATAATTCTGTACAACAGTGTAATTATAAAGAACATTGATAAGTATGGAGGTTCTGCAGCAAAATATAAGCCCTTGTCACAAACCTTTTACATGTGAGAAGCTTAAGATATTTACTGTATTAAAAACTTGCCGAGTATAAAAGAAGGATGTAAAAAAATATTTACCTGTCACGAGGAGTAAGGTGAGCTGGTTCGTAAGCACTGTCACCTACAACCGCCATAGTGAGAACCTATTAACTCATGAAAACCTCACACAACGGCAAGATATGAAGAGCCAAGAAGGAAACTGAAGATTCACCAACTACACAAACGTTGGGGAGAAGGTTTCAGGCAGCGAAACACATACAGCAAATGAAGAATAGCCCCACGACTGATAGAGGAAGGTTAACAATCAAAACCACTCCTTGGAGAATGGAAACAGCACAACGCCAAGGTTTAAAGTGGCAATAACCAGGAGAACGCCGATGGCCATGGAAGACGAGTCCTGGAGCAGCATAAACTGTGGGATAACAATACCTTAGGTCAAGTTTCCTGAACATTTTATTTGCTTCACACATGGACAGGATTTCTCCACATATCTTTAAAATTATCCCACAAACGAGGGTCGTGTTCCATAGTTCTTTCTTGGGGATTATATTATTGTTTGATTTCACAGCACGGGGTAAAAATGTTATCAACAACCCAATAATGTGGAGCCAATCTCTAATCATCAGCATTACGAATTATTAACACCTAATCACCAAATCATTAACGTAGAAGAGTGTACATTGACCAAGATTTGAATCATATATAATTATAAGCATAAGCCCGACGTGGATTATGCCAAACCCTCGCTACTTTAACATATATTGTTTTATGTTATACATTATCATAACGTGTTGAGTGTTGGCATAACTACTTTCTAACTTAGTCTTAATAAGTTAGATAGCATAGAATACATGTTAATATTTTAGATTAAGACTTAGTTAAGTCCTTAATATAGTTTTCTAGAATGCATATTAACTATTACAAGACCATGGCAACTCTAGTAACAAAGCTTAAGACCCTTGAGTTGTACCTTGAAAACTTGAACTCAATAAAGTTTGGAATTTAAGTGCATGGTAAGTTAACCCTTGTTATACCACTCATTTTAGAGCTTGGGTATAGCAGACCCTTTTATTTAGGAAATTTTTCTAAGTCTAACTTTTATAGAAAGTATCTTATAATAATGCCAAGAAGTTAAGGCTAGATTTGAATTTGTGACAATAACAAACTTTTGTAGATTATTGGCTCATCAAACAAGTCATTTATGTATAGTTAAGAATTATAAATGAATTGATAACTCCTATAGCATCGAAAACTATGGAGTAGTACATTTTTAAAGATAAGGGTATTATCACAAGAATATGTCATATAGTTTATGCGACATTACTTGTTAGTATTTTGGAATACTTCATTTTGGCTTTATGTTCATCAAATTGTCTAGTGGACAGTAATATAGTTATAGAGATAAAACTGATGATATGATAAAGGGAGATCCTTTTACACTTTCAAAAGTAAGTAAAATTCAGAGTTAAACTTTAGGAACAAGGTATGGGTAGCCTTAAGCTCTTGTAGAAGAGATTAATGGTATTGGTTTCTATATTCAAAAGTCATTACTGTTTATAAGATAATAGGCTAGGAGTACCCTATAAAAATAAATTTTAAGGGCAAACGATTATACAAGCAAGACAAGATAATATTGCAAAAATATTGTCAAGTAAAACAATTGCTTATGAGTATTAT
>LPNX010585506.1:12559-30669 GCA_001517045.1 Pseudotsuga menziesii
ACCTACTGACATAAAAGAGCTGATCAGTAATCTAAAGCAGATATCACACAAAATATTTTTATTCTGCTATGAAAAATAAACTGTTAAGAAACCACTTACTTAACTGATATTGAGGATAACTGTTAGCTGTTAGTAAAAACCGCAAGTTATAACATTTATTGTTAACTCGAAAATTTTAAATTTTTTGTGAAAAATTGGGGTTGTGACAATGAAGGTGATTATTTCCTCATTGTCTTATACGCATTTTTATCCCCCATAGCTACCTACTGTGATGTTAGCAGAATTGTTGTGATCAGGGTTTTATCTAATGGTTTAAAGCGTTTGAAGCTAGATCACAAGTCTCAGGTAAATTGAGTGCTCGATCTTTGCCATAGCCATGGGTTTACTTTTCCTATTTCTGCAGGATTGTTTTTAATTATGTTTTTTTCAGGGTTGTTAGCCTCTTAAGGCTCCCTCTGATGCTACTGACATCTTCTCAGCCTTATTATTTGGGTAGCCATTTTGGATTCCTTGTTACTATCTCTATTGAATATTCGCTTATTTTTGCAGGATTGTTTCATGCTTTTTCTTTCCAGGGTTCGTAACCTCTTTAGGCTCTTCTGATGTTGCTTGTAGCATCTCAGCCTTGTTTGGCTAGCCATTTTGGGTTCATTTGTTACTATTTCTTGTGTAGTCTTAGTTTGGTTAGATATGCGTTCAGGACTCTTGTATTAATGTCACTTGTGACCAGATATATGCTTATATGCTTCTTGCACATGATAGTTTCTTGTGTCATATGTTTCTTGTTTCTTAAGAAACCTTTTACATTTAATTGAGACCTGAACGTTTTTCCAAGAAACTATTTTCGTCGTTTTTTCTTTCTGGGTTTTATTTTAAACCAAACCTACAGGTTTCCTCTAGAGCATGTTTTTGTTGTTGCCTTCCTTTTCAACAAAACATGGATGTATTTGAGGAACAGCTTTGGGGATGCCTACCTTCTTATAAGTTATATATATATATGGAGACCAAAACCCTAAATCTAGAGATTGTCTGTGGCCCCACACTTTTTATGGACCATTTGTCTTCCTCTTATACATTACATTGAATTGTTCAGGTCAGTGGGCTTGAGCTTTTAAGTCTGCTACAGTGCTATGGTCTACCTATTAAGCCTACTCCTTGAAGAAGCTTGCTATCTCTCATTGCGAAGTGACCGAATTTATGAAGTTGATTTAGCTTGTAGTTGTTGTTTGTTGCTTGCTGTTGTTTTTCACCCTTTGGAGAATATCATTTAGTACCAGTTCTCATACCTTTCAGAGATAACATGCATTGTGAATATTTTCATTTTAGTGATACTTTATTCTATATTTACGGTGAAGCTTAAAGTTGGCTTACTATTTTTATGAAGACAAATCTTACTTTGTGACATGAATTTAGTATCAACTGTATGACTTGTTATACATTATCCTCCAAGTTTCCAACTTATTATTTAAATGCTATTTACTATTTGGTAGGTTGGTTGCTGGCATTTTGAAAGAATGGGATATAGAGAGATATTATATGGAACACAATGTCCCTTGTTTAACCAGCTTATGTGGAACAGTCCTCTCCAATGCAAAATCAGAAGATGTTTGTAATTTTAATAGTGAGCTATCCCTTAGGGAAAAAATGTTTGTGTGTATACACACATATACTATTTAGTTTTTAGCATTAGCATGAATACTTTAAAATTTGTAGACTAACATATAACAAATGACAAGTGCAGTAAACAACATCAACACATCATCACACTGAAGACAAGAGTTTTTCACTGGGGAAACCTTTAAATGACAAAACCCCCAAAGTATTAGTAATTCATCTCGTAAATGAGATGACTGAGTTATTCAATGAATTATCAAACCCTAATGGGTTTGTTCAATAGATCCACAAAATCACAGAAGATAATCTTTTACACAAGAAACACCAAAAATAGGTCTTTCACCAAATTAGGGATTTCTACCCTAATTTTCTCTCTCCTGCCCATAAAACTTAGGCTTCCTGAAATCTTGTTTAGCATGCCTGAAATTATTCTCTTCCTCGCCATGACCTATTTTATCCTTCCTGGGTCATTGCTTCCCTGCCTGAACCTGCCCATACCTACCTTGTCTTCTACCCAAACCCTGTTGCACTGCCCAGGCTTGTCTGAGCCCTTCCCAACCTGGTTTCCTACTTCCTGAGGGTCTATGCAGAGACCCAACAGCCTTCAGGGGCATGTTGTATGTTTCTTGAGGCCCTTATGGGTATGCATGTAAGCTTCCCGAGGGTGGGTAATAGACCCTACAACCCCAACGGGTATGTTTGCTACTGCTTGAGGGTGGGTAGTAGACCCAAAACCCTCTCGGGCTGCTACTGTAGACTGCCCGAGGGCTCAGAAGAGGGACCGATCACTAGAGCAGGCTTCCTAGAGGAGGAAGGAGTATGACTGTGAGAGAATCAGGCTTCCCGTGAAGACTGGAAGCTACCGAGTGAGAACTATAGGTTTCCCAGAGAATAAAAGAGGAGTTAGGGTAAAACCCTAACTCATAAAAAATAAAATATTGTTGCTTCTCTTTGACAATGAAACCCTAGTTACACCATAAGACATTTTTATCTTAGAACTTGTGTTTTGGAACACTGTAGCATCGTCGTCTATCAATCCAATAGCATTTTGACAAGTGCATCTTAACCTAACTGCCACGTTCATATTCATCCTCTTTGGTTGCGTGTTGTGAAATTTTTTCGCTTGTCGGTATTTTCTCTACCCTCGTTACTTTTTTGTCTGTTGCTGAATTACAAGCTTTGGCAGACCGAGTGCTCTCAAGAATTGTTGTGATGGGTAGGGAATGATTGTTGATTCTAAATTTTAGCAATGACTACCGTAGGTTATGGAGATCTTGTTCCTCATGGCATTCTTTCCAAGCATTTTGTTTGTGTATTTGACTTTGCTGGAATGACCATTCTTGGTTTGCTTCTGAGCATTGTCGTAGAATACTTTGCTGGTTGGAATTCATGGACGAACTCTTTAGAGATAAAAAGGGGGCTAGCAAACTAGAGCTAGACATGGCTATATTCTTCTAATTTGTTCTGCTTTGCATGTTCTCCCCACCCAAATGCACTGATCTCCAAACTATTTTTCCATCACGGGAAATCAATAGGAAGATGTTTTCTTCTTAAAGACTACAGGAATTCCAAAGGGTTATGCATGTGCATCTGGGTATTTTCTTATTCAAGACTACAAGAATTCCAAAGCGCTTTCCAGATTCGGGCAGCCTGTTCTTGGTTGGAACTTTACACCAATTCATTCTAAATGCATTGCTCCTTGAGTCCACTTATTGTTTGTGGTTGTTTTTACTCTTCTAGGTTTATGCAATATTCAATATTTGAATTCCAATTTTAAACCATCCAATCCTAATTGACACAAATTCCAGAACCTAATAAATGGGCATCCACTATTTTCGATATTTAGTCACAAATATATGATATTTCTGAGAGTCCCCATGAAATCTTATGAGCGTTTGTGATTACCCCGAGGTGTTTACAGCTCATTACAAACCTTCAGTTTGATTATAATGATGAGAATATAACCATAAGTTCAGCCCAGGAATTTGAAACTGGAGAGGGGAAACTCATCGGTTCCTTCTATAAAAGGGGTGCATGCGGTATATAGAGATTAGGGTTTTCGGTTCTGCAATTTTTATTGACATCTTTTTGTTTTATCTGGGATTACACTTTTCCGGATACACTTAAGATTGCAGAGATTGTAAGTGAAAATGAGTTTAGATGTGCAAAACCAGTATGAGGAGAGGTTTTTGCTTGAGGGTCCCCAGAGCATTGATCCAACAAAGAAGGAATTGGTAGTCAAGAGACCCTCCACTAAAGACAGGCACACCAAGGTGAATGGGTGAGGTTGGAGGGTCAGAATACCTGCAGCTAGTGCAGTGCGGATCTTTCAGCTAACACGTGAGTTGGGTCACAAGTCAGATAGAGAGACAATTCAATGGCTTCTAAACAAGGTTGAGCCAGCGATAATGGTAGCAAGAGGTACATGTGTTGTTCTTTCTTTGCCTATGTCCATTGTAGGTTCAAGTACAGGTACTATTCCTACTTTTCCTGTGTCCATTTTAGGTTCAGGTACCAATACTTTTTTTTCTTTGCCTATGCCTATTGTAGGTCATGTTTCTTCGAATCCTTCAAAATTGCAACAACACCTTAAGTCCCACCTTAAGCTCATGGTATTCTGGCCCTGCCGGCATTTGGATCCTCGGCCGGAATGGGTCTCGATTTTCAGGGGGAACAATTGAGTTACAGGCCATACACTTCCATGCTCTAGGGGAGTGAGGATCCAGCATTGGATGAACATAGAATTGACCATTCCTTGCAGCAAAGCAACTACCATTGTTATTGATTTTGCCAAAAGAACGTTGTTTTGTCCATAATTTTGATTTCACGTGTATGCATAGAATAAATGATTTTTTACTACGTTATAAATTGGAAAGCATTTCCATTTTGGAATTTTGACTTTTTTAACACACCTTGTGCTCAAAGCACCTAGAATATTTTTTTTGCTTTGTATAGGTGTCCTATTAAAATCTTTAAGTGAAGATATGGTTTGCACTCAAACTAGAATGCATTCTACATAGTGGGCATATTCTTGTTGCAGTATTTTTAATAGAGTTATGAAGACTTTTTGCATCAAAATTTATAGGCCTTGCTACAAGAAGGAAAATGGCTAGCATCTTATACGATGATAAGATATTGTTGCTCAACCATTTAGTTTTTGCAGTACTAATTACTGTATCTGTTACTAACTTGCTATCCAATTCCTTGTTTCTTTTGGATGTAATGATGGGCAATGATTAACTATCAACCATAGATAACTTTTCATGAGTTGATTTCAGAAAGCCAGCTTATTAAATTTAGGTTTTCTAGATGTTCAATCCTATTGCATTGGATGTTTAACATTGGTGCATATGCAATTATTAGAGGAATTTCTTGCTTTTACCAACGAGGAATACATTCAGAGAGTGTTAATTCTCCTATTTTCTTATTTTTGGGGTAATGGTTAATTTACATGGGTTAATGGTTAATCAATTTAACTAGGGTACCATTCGCAGGCCATGGGGAAGCAGAGTTGAAATTCGGGCTTGAGGCCAAAATGTTCTCAACCTATCCACGAGCTGAGCTTCTTCAATATACCTAGTAGACTCATGTAGGGTTGTACAATGCTAGCCATTGTGGGCTGGGGTTTTAACTTTGTTGAGTTACGATTTTCTTCGGTGGTTTGGGGAACAACTTAATAAAGCCCTTATTTTCTTACTGTGCTTGTAAAAGGGTCATTGGTTCTTGAAATATTTCACAGGATTTATTACATTTCTAGGATTTATTACATTTCTAGACTTATCGTTTTGAGACTCGAATGTAAAGAAATGTTTGGTTTTTTCCTTTAATATCTGTTTGACATTTTATTTACTACGACAATTCCATAATTTTTTTAATTGTTTATTTGATGGTTTTGTATGAATTCTCATATGTTCATGCACATAGGGATTTCATGGCTTTATCCAAGGGTTTTACCCTTTTCCCTATCATGTATAAGATTTTCTGCATATGAATTTTCTTCTCTACAACCCTCTTACCCTACAGGAGAAAACATGTGTATATATTTTTATAATCATCACCGAGCACAACCAAGATCGATCACATAATTCATTCAACCCAGTTCATTGTCTCAAGTTCAAGACACCCTCTTTAGAACCTTCTCTTGCTCAGAAGGTGATAAGATAGTGTTCATCGCCAAACTCTATAAAATCTTAATGTAGCCCAAAGGCAAAGCATGACAAGCCCCACGAATATAAATACTAAAGGGTCCTACTGATTAGACCTTGATCAAAAGATAGCAAGAGAGGAATTAAGAGAAAAAGTAGAGGTATAAACATACTTATTTCTAGACATAAGACCACATATGCCAACATCTCTAGCCATGGAAGAGAGATATCAAAAAGTTCCAGTGGATAGATTACATCCCTGATTTCTTCCGAGTTCCAAGCATGCTTGGTGACTTTTACAACAAAGGATATTATTGTTTGTTTGTCCTCACCTAAATTCATCAAATTCTGAGGAGCAAAAACTACACTTCACATGGTTAGGATGTGCAGATTTCACTTAAAAGTAATCCATCTCTTTTTCTAAGGATATGCTTTAGTAAGTTTTGTGCTCTTTTCCTTTTTCTTCTATTTTCTTATTTTATTTCTTTCACTTTTACTTGGCCAAAAATAGTTTTCTATGCATCAAGTACCCTCTTGCTTGATGTACCTTGCATGATTAGATCTCATCCACTCCCATTGACCATTTTTTGGTCACTTAAGAGAATTAATAGAATTTCCATTTCATTTTAAGAGGGATGTATGTGTCATGAACATCACTGCAAGAAACTGAAAATCATAAAAAATAGCAGGTATGTCATAGAACTAGCACCCAAGACACATTGTCAACTGGCAGAAACAAAATAGAAGATGAAGAGAGACTGGACAATGGAGACAAATGCTTATCACCTGAAAAGGATGCAAATAAATAGTACTATGGGCCCTGGGGTTGAAATGAAATAGCAACTCGACAATTGGACACTTACCACTGCGCCATTAATTCAGGATTCCTTGGTAAATATTTCATGACATTAGAATTAAAAGGTGCAAATCTAATCAACTTTCTTTTCGAAGGGCATAAAATTTAAAATTATAAGCAATAGACATCGTTGGGTGTTGTTCTGTCTAGGTATTGAATGTATCCATGAGAATCTACAGAGCAAATACTACAGTTAAGGAGCAACGTTTTAAGTCTTTATAGCAAAATTCCCCAACACAAAGAAAGGCCATAAGATGGGTTCACATTTATAGCATTCTTCTCAAACAAAGTTTGATTTCTAATAGGAAGGTTTAGGTTCCAAACCAAAACAAATTTTCGGCTAACTAGCCTGGGTGGTCCCTATATTTTATTTTCCCAGTAATTGGTTCTTGTAATAATTCACAGGCTTGATTACATTTCTAGACTTATCGATTTGAGTGTCGAATGTAAAGAAATGTTTGGTTTTTGCCTTCAATATCTGTTTTCCTTTTTATTTACTATGGAAATTCCATAATTTCCATTGCCTTTTTATTTACTATGGAAATTCCATGATTTCCATTACATTTCTTCTCTAAAATATATATCAATCTTTAAGACTTTCTTTCCTATCTTGAGGTTTCCATTGCCCTTTTGTAGTGATGTGGGTGCATGTTGCAATGCCTTCAACCTCAAGGCTTTCATGGTAAGATACAGTCGTTGATTTTGGTAAACATTTTTTGTACATCACCCTTTCTTATTAGAATTACATATTGGGATACATCATCCTTGTAATTATATGTACATATTCTCATACAATTCAATACATGTTGACTTCATGTTTTCTTTCTGAAATTATCTTGGACTGATGGTTGTCCTGGTTTTTATCTTCATCCACTTAGGTGGAGTACACCTTTTTACCAAATGCTTACATAATGGCATGAAATAATTGTAGCATACTGTGAAGAAATGTATTTCGAAGGTCATGTATACACTCTCAACAATTTGTCCTACAACAATCTAAATGGGTCAGTCCCAAACATTCATTACAAGACCTTCATTAAGTAAGAACAACTCTTCCAAATAAGCCATGTTTAATGTATTGCATATTGTGGATCATTGTGTCCTGAGATGAAATAGGTAAAATGACATAAATTCCAAACATAAATACTGATTTTTGAGCATTTGTGTTTCAATTAGTGTTAGAGGAAACCCTCTTCTATGTGGGTCACATGTTGCACATCTTTACCCTGGAGCAGCTCCAACACCCATGTCTTTCACTGCTAAATTCTAATACATCATAATGTGAGCTTTTATCTCTATTCATATACAATCATGCCATGCTAAATTTCGTTTTTAAAGTAGAGTAGCATGATAGAATAAGTGCACATTGGTATTTTTTTTGCAGTTCCTATTTCGCCCTCTGGAGTTTATAAAAATACATACTGTGCCTTCAGTTTTTTTCCCAAGTCTTGTTCTGTTGTGTACAATTTCCTTCATAATTGGAAAATTCATTTGGTGAAGACGGAGACACAATCAACATTTTTTTGTTTGATGTCAATGGTATCTATGCAATCTCCCTGGATGGTCACTTTACTATTCTTCTTCTCGGTGTTATATACTTTTCTTTATTAACTATTTTTGTTCTCTGTGTAAAATCTGAGCAGTTTTCTTATTTCATTTATGACTTTTATGATATACTTACAGAGAAGCATAATTGACAATTTTCTTGGGACATTTTAAAGAGATTCCATTTCAAAGAGCTTCAGGTTGCCACTATCAATTTTAGTAGCAAGACTATTCTGGGTTCAAAAGATTTTGGGAATTTTCAATGGTATGTATGCAATCTCTCTAGATGGTCAATTCCCTCCTTCTCTACCAATTCCCCCCACCTTAATGGTCAAGGCCTTTGTGCCTCTCTTAATCATGATTGCAAAGTTCATACACTTTCTTATCCAATAAATTTAAAGATGGTAAGTGGGTTGATAAACAGGGAACTATATCAGAGATTGCTTACTATGGGCCTGTACTGTATCTTACATTTTTTGTATTGATTTTTCTTGCTTTAGGAAATATAGGTCTTAATTGCTTTGGGTAGGTTTGGGGTTGACATATTAGAAGAGGGACAGTTCATGTGGGATTGGATTTCTTTCACTAATGAAGAAGGTTGTGCCTTTATGTGCCTTTAAGATGGTTTATTTTATTTAAGATGTTGTTAGATATAAAGGATTTTGTAGCTGCACTACTGTTTTTTTACAATCTTAACTAATAGGGTTGGATGGATAATTCCTCTCACTTCTGTGATTGTTTCTTTCAAGTTATAGCTTTAAGAATTCACTCATTGCTACAAACTTTCTCCAATCAATATATGACATTTTGTCTTATCATCGTTCAAATATAGCTGGGAGGAAGTGTATTTTGTTTCCGTCCTTGGAACTTTGAGTTCTTGATTTTCCTTTCTGCAATATGTTTTCTATTTTATGTGGTAGAGTTACCTTGTCACACATTGCTATTGTCAGTGTAGCTGGATTTTCTTTTACAATCTTGCACTCATATCATTGTGAAATTAGAGAAGTTACAGTTTGTTCACTTTATCTAAGGGGAATTTCAGTGTCCTCTCTTAATGAAATTGTCTACAACAGTACTCAGAATCTCTGTGTATTTATGATTTTATTGTGATATATGTGTGTGTGTGTCTGTGTGTGTGTGTGTGTGTGCGCGCGTGTGTGCGCTTTGCTCAGTTGAATGTGTTTTTTTTTTGTGCTTGAGATTATCTGTTTCTTTGTGTACATAATAGTAGACTGGATACTTTTTCTTTATGGCATTTTGCTCATCTGGGTTTGCAGGCTTGACATGGATCTGATATGTAAGATCCTTTAGTAAGTGAATGTGTGTCTATTCATTTTTTTATCATGACAAGGATCATCCATGTTAAGTTTGATGGTTTAATGTGCTTCTTAATTCTACAATGTTATTTGTCTATGTTTCATAAGTGATCTCTATCAATATTTGTGACATGGCATTATGATGGTTTTCATATTTTTATGTTTTGAAATTCAGCTTGTGGTATAGCTATGCATGTTAACTATATTTTGGTATGTTTACTCTTGCATCCTTTTTCTTGGTCTCCTGTCAATCTTCTTTAACTTGTTTGCCTTCGGCTTGCCTGCGTTGTATTGTTTTGACAGGATTCTAAATATCTATTCATCCCAATAAAGGCACCTTTTGTGAGGTTTGAATTTGAACAGTGTCTTGATTTCTTCTATATTAACATCTTGTAATGATTTCTAAACTCTATTACAGGTTATGTTATTGATTGTTACTAAGGATGAAATGTTTATGTCTTACAATCGAGATATGGATGCTCGCTCATATTTGGTAATTATATTGTAGTCTTTTTGTTGGCATGGCATGAATTTAGAGGTCTTGTGATTTTTGGAGCATACCATGTTCTTAGAAAATAATTTGCTCAGCACTATTTGATTTTTGAACTTAGTTTCTGTACATCATAGAACCTGCATTCTCAGGTTTGGTCCTCTAACATGCTTAGTATGCTTTTTGAGACTCATGTGTACTTTGGATATGTAATGTCTGAATTCTATCATTGTATACCTGTCTCCATTATTTTTTGATGTTATAGAGAAATACCCAAATTCAGTTATGTATTGAGAATTCTTTGAGTTTGAGTGAGTGAAGGTCTGATGGGGCACCCTAGGTTTGATTTGGAGAAGGGACTTATTGAGAATGGTGATGTAAAGGAGCCATTGCTACACGATGGGGTGAAGAACAACAAATTCAAGAGATGAAAGTTCAAAATCAAGAAGGATTCTGATGCCCAGGGGAGTGCTGCAACTGCTATCTTTTGTACTGCAATTGTGGCCTTAGGGCCTCTCCAGTTTGGGTACCATGTAAGTGTGTTGAAGCATCATAATCTTATTCACTTTTTGAAAAAGGTTTTAAATATAGAAAAAAAAAATTTAGATTCATATTTTAATGGAATGCTAACAAATATTGGGTAGTTAAGTTGTATGCTTTTGTGCACTCTTATCTAGTTGTCTCAGTCATGAACGCTTCAATAAATATGCAGTTTGGGTTTGTGTTTGATATGACACATGTACATATGCTCATGGATGGTTTCTTTAAACCCTAAGTCAACTAAATTCAAGTACTAAAATCCCTGATATTTATGCATCTCATGCAGTCTAGAATCAAGAATGCTTTTGTGAATTTTAATTGTGTAGTAGAATATTTCTCTCTGAAACCCATACTACTGATGCTGCATGAATCAGAACATTTGGTTTTCAATCATGCTACCTCCAGCCAAGAGCCACAACATGTTGATCCAGGATGAGCTTGGGTTGTGTCCTTAATAAGGCAGTGTGGGCTTCTCCAGGACTTTGAACCAGTCATTGCCATAAATTCAACTCTCTGCCTCTAGAGGCCCTATGTCTACTTCAAAATTACCGGAAATCCCATGCGAATGGAAATTTGTTATACGGTGTGAAACTGTTTGTTCCCCACCAGTTGCCCCAAGCCATATTAAGCTATACTTGTTAAAATTGGACACTTTGTTTAGATGGACTTCCAAGTAAAACATGAAAGCTTCAATCATCGTTGAATTTTATGATTTTTAATTGCTTTAACATAGCTGTGTCATGATAATTGACATGTCTGTGTATATGCTCCTCGGGGAATACAATAATAGTGGCTTCTATTGACAATTAAGGAGATTGCAGACATAAGTTTAATTAGTAAAATTACTAATGGCACTCGTCTTGTTGCAGAACGGATACTCATCCCAATACAGAGTGAGATAATAAGCAGTGTATGCTTGACTGTCTCTCAAGTATTTTATTTTCTCCTTTTATATTTAATTGGTACTTACTACTAATAATTTACAAGGGCTACACAATAAAATCTCAAAAAAGAAAACCTCCTCTTTCATATAGCAATAGGAGAAAGGATTCTGAAGCTCATTTTTTCTGACAGTTCTCTTTATTTGGATCATTATCCATTGTCGGTGCAATGGTTGGAGCCATTGTCATTGGGAAAATTGCTAACTTCATAGGACGGAAAGGGGCTAGTTCCTTTTGGATCAGTAATAAACTTTCAATCTATGGTTTTTGATATTTAATACTAGTAGTAATAAATGGTTCAATTGTTCAAGATTTGGTATGATGGTCTTGTTAATTGGGAAACGGGCATTAATAGTGGCTGCGATCCCAAATATTCTTGGATGGGTTGTGATCGTTGTTGCACAGGAAATTTCTCAAGATGGACATGATTAATAAGTCATTTTTCTAATTTCCAATGAATTGAGATTGAATACAGAGCACAATTCCCAAAAATGGCTAGCCATTTAGAAGAAGCCAATCCTCATTGCCTGTGTTGTTTCTATATGTTTTCAGGATGCTTTATTTTTGTATAACGGTAGATTGCTAACAAGTTTCAGAGTGGGAATCATCTCATTTACTGTAAGTTGATACCTTCCTTTGAAACAATCCAAATTATTGAAGGTTATTAATTTTTGGTCTTGGCATGTATATGGGAGGGAGGGATGGGTGTTATGTATCTATATATGTATCATGCACGTATTTATGCTTTTGCCAAGTCAAAATTATTGGTATGATAGGAATCTGATAGACAAGGTGTGACATAATCACTTTAGGTACCGGTATACATCACTGAAATAGCTCCCAAGCACTTGTGAGGAAGCCTTGGCACAGTCACATGTGATATTGAATTGTAAGACTAATTCATTATATGAAGAATCATTGCAACAAGATTGTGAATCTCATTACTAACTAATTGTTTCCTTTTTAAAACAGTTCTCTGTCATAGTTGGTATTATGCTGGCATATTCATGTGGGCTATTCCTTGGCTGGAGGACTTTGGCAATCGTTGGTATGTAGGCTTAGTAAGTATAATTTTGTAGAGTCGGTTCATTTGCCTATCTTTAGATTCTTTAGATTCTTGGCAATTTTGAATTCCGTCAACTCATGCTAGTGTGTTTGGGCATGGGAAATATGGCAACGCCAACCACATCCCCACCATTCATGGCTTTCTAGATTTGGCCCTTGTTGGCGTGACTGCATTGTCCCCTACTGAGCGAAACCCTAGATTCAGAAACCACCATATACAAAATTCATTGGGCAATGGACAAGAGGGAGATCCCCCCCTAGCTAAAATCCCATGTCACGAATCCAACGGAATCGATAGTTCATCGATCGGAGGCCTGAGCATCGATCTATGGCGAGTTGCAGGTCACCTCTAGATACCGTTCAGGGACACCTAGTGGACTTGGGCCCGGTGCGCAAAAACCCTCATGGAGCCACAATTTTGACTTCTGTCAACTCTTGCTAGCATGTTTGGGCATGGTAAATATGGTAACGCCAACCACATCCCCACCGTTTGTGGCTTTCTGTGCATCAACAACTTAATGTTACTTTTGAGTTGTCGAGTTGTCATTGCTAGTATGTTGTTTTGTTTCAGGATTTTTATAATACATGATTAATGAGAAACATGAGGAAATGAGTTTATTGTTATATTTTAATTGGAAATTAAACTCCTTAATAAAATCATATCTTTTAATTGAAAATTAAAATACCACAATTTCAAGTACACCAATGACCCAACATGTCAGTCTCTCAAAATTTTCTATTATGCATATGAAACATTAACCTTTCGAAAGCATGAGAGGTTCCAAAATTTGTTTGTTTATTAAGTTTATCACTTAATATCTTCACATGCATGATGTTTACCTACTTCACATGCATAATGTTAGCGCACGTTGCTTTTGAATACTTTATATGCATAATGTTGAAGCATATTACTTTTGAGTTGTTTGTGTCAATATTAGTAGGTTATTTTATTCCACTTTCAATGTTAAAAAAAACATAATCAACTAAAAACAGAGTTAAATAAATCTCCTATTATCTTTTATTATCTTTTAAGTAGAAATTAAACTTCTCAATAAATAAAAAATGAGATGAAATTCCAACGCTACTAGGCACTACCCCTTTGGCAATGGACATGCGGGTATAAGAGGTGAGTTGTCAAGAAGGAAATTATACAAGCCTTAAAACATAAGTTTATCGTTGCGACATCTTGTTTCCATCATCCTAGTTGTATATATCGGCTGAAAACATTGACAATATTACCTACTTAAAAAATTAGGGTTTTAGTCCTGTAAGAGAGCCTACAAAGAACTTTGATAGGTATGACCTACAAAGGTACATGTATGTATTCTAATGTTATGTATATCATGTGAATGAGATCTTGAAATGTTCATATGATTGATATATATGGTTTATTGATCATATGTAAAATTTGGCACGTTCATTAACTTGACATACAAAAGAAATTTTGGCATATTTATAAACAACATTATGGAAAATTTTGCATATCAAGAACATAAAATTGACATATTCATAAGAAACGTACATGGGGAAATTAAAATTATGATACATACCTCATCATGCTAGATCCCACATATTATCATACAACCAAGCCCTCCGGATCATCTCTTATAATTATGGTCTCCATTAGTCTCTCGTGCTCTGTATCCAGTAAGAAGTAGCGTACCTTCGATGAATTTTGGCTAGGCATTGTTCGTACCTGGCGATTTGTACCAATGATTAAGTTGGTAAAGTGATACACACTTGCACCTATTTTGTAATCCCTGTAAACATATCCACCCTTCTTTTTTGCATTGTTTGTCATGTGTAAGGTATTCACCTTTAACAACCATAGACCCAATGGGGAAGTGGTTGTTTTCATCATCAGTCATGGACATAATGAGGGTTTGCTTTCCCTCTATACAACGTGCCAACTAGTAATCACCACCCCATTCACTATCTTTTGAGGCAGACACTATGTATATGTGTCCTGCATAGTATTATTGTAGGTATATGATCAAATATTTTCTGTGTGATACAAGGCCATTAATGTGAGTTTCAAGACTACGTAAATTTAACAAAAAAATGTTAAGGAAATGCATCATACCAGGTTGTACAAGGTCTGATACATGATCAAAATCTATAGAAATAGATGATTGGTCTTCTTCCAACGGAGTTAACTCAACAATTGCACGCTAATCAAGTGGAAGTGATATGTGATCCCATCCATCAACCCAATCCAATGATTCACACACATCCCAGTCACCATCACAACAAGGCGGGAAAAAACAAGCGAGTTTTCTGGTCCAAATTTCAAATACTGGGTTATCAGAACTTCGAACCGAATGAAATCCACAAGTCTCAGGAACAGTCTTGCATTCACATGCATGTGAACGATCTATGTCTACCACCTCCCAAAAAAATATCTCCACATGTCTCTTTCTTGTGGATTCTACTCGCATAGTTGATTCCTCTCCCATTACTGACGTGCACCACCTGACTATAGATTGAGCATTTTGAATAGTAGATATTGTAGATAATTTCAATTCCTCTCTTCTTAGGGATGTTTTGACACATGCTCCGGCTCCATCATGCTCTCCTTTACCATGCCCAGTCTCAAAATAGTTCCACATATGTGGAACTTTTTATTTTTTATGCAATGAACACAACCATCGAAATATGCATGCATTTTTGAACTGACCAGCACATCCATGAGACAAAATTCAGTGTCGATCCATCTGTATGTTCCTGCCCTTCACATGATCATAGAACATGATGAAGCAATGACATACATAGTGGAAGTCATGGCACCTATCATCACTTATGTAGAAGTGATATTCCTTTAGAATTTCTCTTTGCTCTTCACTACTATTTGGGCCATGCCTATATGTGATATGCACCATCAAGGAAACCTGCTCAAAGTGATAATACTGACTTTGGATCTCATTTTGAGGTTGCAGAGTGTAGTTCTCAGCAAAATCAACAACTGAAAGTATAGTGCCACGAGGAAATGTATCTCTGCATATTCTAAACTTCTCATCCTACCATCGTGCCAAGTGGACATGTTGAACATATTAACGTGTATTTTCAATAAATTCCTTGACGAAGACACTAACTTGTACCTGTTGACACAAAATTATCTCAACATCAGGTTTTTTTGTAAGTAAGGAATGAAATGCAACTATTCAAACATAAATTTATAGATAAATGCATGTACCTGAGATGTCACCAATTGTATTTTTTTGCTTTCTTTCCCTGGGACTATTTCATAGCTGATATATTTGAAACTTTTCATGTCTGTAACCATATTCCCAAATTCATTGTCTCCAGTCTCGTGCATACATTGGCTCAATAATTCCATTCCAGCACAGTTGAAGCATGTTCTATCCAAACAGGATTTTGCATAGTAAGTTTGCCCCTCAGGCCTATTACACATGATACTATGAATGAATTCTCTTGATGAGGTCTGTGGTATTGTCAAGGAGCAATCCTGCACATGGTTAGTATGCAACACACGGCGAATGTACAAAAATGTTTCATAGTAATATTCATATTCTACATGGTATCTACAACAACAAGTGTTACGAAGATTATTTATTCTAACATACCAGGGCTTACATTTCTCAAAATATCTTTGCCCCAAATTCAATGGTCTATGTTCATTCCTAAATTTCTCGTATAGTTCTGTCTGTGTTATATCAAGAAGATGCTTAATATGTGGTTCACGGTCCTTTGAAACCCTTCTCAGTTTTAGTACATCCTTTTGGTTTGAAGAAGGCCTTGTGTGATCATGCCAAAAACTCTGCACTAGTCCCTTTACTGCATCAACTAGCTTCATGTCACGACATGGCAACTGACCAATAAAGGCCCAAAAATCTGTCTAGGCGGTTATGTCAAGATGTTCTCTTCTAATAGAGTATCTATGGAGGGTTTTTACATTCAAATTAACTAGTTTAGATGTAGGCTTGAGAAAACGAAGGACCTGGTGTTCTTATTTACAATTGCTTGTGACAACACACGATGAGCCGCATTGCGGTCCTTTGACCGTGTGTTCTTACCAATTTTACCAAAGGCATCTACTAGGATTTTAACTATATGAGAACTTGGTCCAGAAGGCTTTATCATCTTTATCCCTAACGATTTCGTAACAATATTCATGCCCCTAGATTTTAACAATGATAAAAGTAATCTACATTTATCTCCATCACATTTAGAAACAAAATATTTATTTAGTATCTGTTGAGTTTGATAAGCAATACTACGTTTAGATAGTGTACCTTCAATGGAATTGAGGAGTCCTTCATCAACTTGTATATGCTTCGGAGTTCTTTGACGTGTGCTTTCTAATGGAGGTAAGGGGGTTGTATTTCTCTCATCTAGTGCATCACCAATATGCTCTGGCGTTTCAGTAGAAACTTGTTGTCCTTCATTCTCTTCCTGGTAGTTGGATGATGGAAGTCCAACATCCTCATCGATGGTCCGGTTAATATTTTATTCTTCAACAGTAGGCTCCATGTCCAACGCCTCTTCAACAGTAGGCTCCATGTACAACACCTCTTCATGAGCTTCATCTTGAGATGGTAACTTATCACTTTGACTTGACGTGGGATTTGAAACATCCTCTAATAAGCACCTACATTTTGCTTCTTGAATACTTCCATGGAGTGCTTGTTCAACAACTATTGTGGAAATTGAAGGTCCCTCTAGTGAATGCTTCTTTTTTTCTTGTGCTGGATTAATAGGATGGACCATTGTATCCTCTATAATTGGATTTGGATTAGTTTCCAAAGAA
This sequence comes from Pseudotsuga menziesii, assembly GCA_001517045.1. NCBI lineage: Eukaryota > Viridiplantae > Streptophyta > Pinopsida > Pinales > Pinaceae > Pseudotsuga > Pseudotsuga menziesii. The sequence continues at coordinate 29,840 of LPNX010585506.1, forward strand.
AGCCTCTGATTCATCATGTCTATTCTTTTGTTTTCTTTCTCTTCTTCGATGACTTCTTGAGGTCTCTTCTTCCTTGCTGATTTTCTTCCTCGGTTACGTACATTCCCCATCACCACAATGATCAATGTCAATATAGTTTGTTTTCGTTGCTCCTCAATTACGAGCTTTCAAACCTTTAACTTGCTTTATAAATATTGTTCCTTCAAGGTGCTTCAATCTTCCTTCTCAATTGTTCATATTTCCCATCAAAACAATAATGAATGGGAAAATTTACCTTTGGTTCTCTTGCATAATAAGCAAATGAAAGTTATATCCACCATCACCATGAAATGACATTGAAGCTTGATATCTTATCCTGTGTGCTCCTCAACCATGAAAGATGTCCTCAATGCTGCACCTGCATAACAAAAAGGATGATGGAGAATGTGTAAATTGTGAGTATTTCCATAGGCAGGCTCGTGCTCTTGAAACAAAATGCGCGGTAATCAGATTTTCATAAACACAGAGTAAAGTTGCTCTCAGACAAAAACAATTTGTTTGTTTTAACAGTCCCAAAACGCGCACGTGATATGTATAACAAAAACACGCACGCGATTTGTATAACCAAAACGGGCACGTGATATGTTTAAGCACAATTAATGGGGTGGGTGCATGGCTAAGGCTTTCTTAATTTCTTAATTATTAATTTCTTAAATATTTCTTAATTTATTTATTATTAAGTTTTATTATTATTATTATTCCATTCTCATCATTCTTATTACTTTAGTTTATGTATTTATTCTTCTTAATGTGGTTTATTACATACATTCCCCCTTAAAGAAACCTCATCC
>LPNX010585536.1:0-25449 GCA_001517045.1 Pseudotsuga menziesii
ACCAGAGTTCAGCACTGAGCAGGAGGATGTGTGCAGAGGGTGTGCTTTGGGAAAGTACACCAAGACTGCTTTTCCGAGCAGTGACACTAGAGCTGTCGGGGTACTTGATTTGATCCATTCTGATATTTGCGGTCCCATGTCATCACGGTCTTTGACAGGCTTTGAGTATTACATCAGCTTCATAGATGACTACTCCAGGAAGACCTGGATCTACTTCTTGAGGAGCAAGAAGTCCGAGCTTGTATTGAGAGTCTTCCAAGGGTTCAAAGCCCTTGTGGAGAAGCAGACAGGTAGACAGATCCGGATCTTGAGGTCAGACAATGGGGGTGAGTATACATCCAAGGAGTTCGGCGCATTCTGTACACAGGAGGGGATTCAGAGACAGCTGACAGTTCCTTACACTCCTGAGCAGAATGGAGTAGCAGAAAGGAAGAACAGGTCTATTGTGGCAGCAGCCAGGGCGATGCTCCATGATCAGGGACTACCTTTCTTTCTTTGGGCTGAGGCATGTAGTACTGTAGTTTATCTGCAGAACAGGAGTCCTCACAGGGCAGTGGGGAGCAAGACTCCTGAGGAGATGTATTCAGGCAAGAAGCCTGAGGTGAGACACTTCCGCATATTTGGCTCTTTGACTTACTCTCACGTCCCTTCTGAGAAGAGGACGAAGTTTGATCCCACTGCAAAGAGAGGCATCTTTGTGGGATATGATGAGACTTCGAAGGCTTATCAGATTTACTTACCCTGCTCGTGGAAAGTTGTTGTCCGCCGGGAAGTAAAGTTTGATGAGGAGAGAGCCTTCCAGAAGTCCAGAGAGTTAGAACAGGGGGAGACTTCAGTCCCCACACCTCAGTTAGTGCAGGCTTCTTCGATACAGCTTACAGGTCCACAGGTTTCTGGAGGGACAGGATCACAGGGTACAGGTACAGCATCTACTAGTTCAGTGGTTCAGGTGGCAGGCTCTTCAGGGACAGTGTCTGGGACAGGTACAGGTTTGAGTCCTCAGGTGACAGCATCGGCAGGCACAGGATCTTTAGTTACTGGTCCTCGGGGTGTTGGACCATTTGGTACTGGGACTTCCTCAGATGAGGAAGGCCCAAGCACAGTTTTGGAGGAGCAGACTTCAAGGAAGAGGAAGCCTAAGTGGCTTCAGGAGACCTTGAAGGATGCAGAGGCAGTTGGCAGACCCCGAGAGAGGATCAGGACAGTAGTGGAGCCTGAGAGGCTTGGTGTGGTGCCGGACAGAGGAGATATGGCTCTTGTTGCATGCCTTCGTGACTCTGAGCCATCTACATTTGAGGAGGCTACCCAGCATCTGGTTTGGAGAGATGCCATGATGGAAGAGTATCATTCCATCATGAAGAATGATGCACGGGAGATAGTACCAAGACCGGAGGGGAAGTCAGTTGTGACTTCCAGATGGCTTTACAAGGTAAAGCATGCTGCGGATGGCAGCGTAGAGAAGTACAAGGCTCGATTTGTGGCGCGGGGATTCTCACAGGTTGAGGGAGTCGACTATGATGAGACTTTTGCTCCAGTTGCACGATATTCTTCTATCAAGGCAGTGATTTCTATAGCAGCAGAGATGGGTTGGAGGATCCACCAAATGGATGTGAAGACCGCATTTCTCAATGGTCTTCTGCAGGAGGAAGTATATCTAGAGCAGCCACAGGGATTCGAGATACATGGGAGGGATTCTCATGTGTGCAGGCTGAAGAAAGCCTTGTATGGACTGAAGCAAGCTCCTAGAGCTTGGTACTCCAGGATAGATGAGTATCTGACATCGATGGGATTTCAGAAGAGTGAGGCTGATCCCAACCTTTACTTCATTTTGGTTGGGGGGGATTCGCTCATTCTTTTGTTGTATGTTGATGATCTGTTCATCACAGGTGCTGAGCGTCTCATTGCACATTGCAAGAGAGACTTAGCTTCGGAGTACGAGATGACCGATATTGGGCTGATGCACTATTATTTGGGGATGGAGGTTTGGCAGGAGCCTGGGCATATTTTCCTTGGACAGGGAAAGTATGCAGCTGATATTCTGAGGAGATTTCGGATGAAGGACTGCAGGCCTATGTCTACACCTATGATCACCAACTAGAAGCAACTCCATGCTTCCGAGGCCAAGTTGATGGATCCCACACTATATCGTCAACTTATTGGGTCGTTGATGTATCTGGTCAACACTAGGCCAGATTTGTGCTTTGCGGTGAACACTCTTAGCCAGTTCATGGTTGAGCCTAGGAGTGTGCACTAGACAGCTGCAAAGCACATTTTGAGATATCTTGCAGGGACAGTGGACTATGGTCTGGACTACAGGGGTTCGGATGGAGTCGGATTGGTTGGTTTTACAGATTCAGACTAGGCAGGTTGCGTGCGGGATCGGAAGAGCACTTCCGGTTGTTGTTTCAGTTTGGGCTCGGCAGCAGTGTCGTGGTTCAGCCGGAAACAGAGGTCCGTTGCATTGAGTTCGGCTAAGGCTGAGTATATGGCAGCCAGTCAGGCTACTTGTGAAGCACTGTGGCTTCGCAAGCTTTTGGTAGATTTGTTTGATCAGGAGCTTAGGCCTACGGTGATCCACTGCGACAATCAGAGTTGCATTCAGCTCTCTGAGAATCCAGCGTTCCATGACAGGTCAAAGCACATAGAGATCAGATACCATTTCATTCGAGACTACGTTCAGAGAGGGGCAGTTGAGCTTCGGCATATTTCCACTGATGAGCAGGTAGCTGACATCTTGACGAAGTCTTTGGGGAGGGGCAAGTTCGTCTTCTTCAGAGATAAGTTGGGAGTGGTACGGAACACCTTCCTCGGTAAGAGGGAGTGTTAGTTTTTGTACCTAGGCAGATGTTCCCTAGGTGACTTTATTTTGCCTAAGTCACTTAAAGAGGGAAAAAGGTGACCCTCACATTAAATGTCACTTAATGAGACTTTATAACCATAAAGTCACTCTTTGATAAATTTAAGTGAGTGAGTAATTTTATTTATGAGAAATAAATAAAAGGGATTTTTACTCTCATTGATTCTCATCCGTTGGATTAGATTTCTTTTCCACCGTTGGATTAGAAACTCACTTAGGGTTAAACAAAAAGGCTGAGGGAGGAAAAAGGACATTCACTTTTCATTTTCAGGAGAAGAGAAGAGAGAGCTGAGCAAGGAGGTCGAGACTGGGAGAAGGGCACGATTTTCCAGACTGTTTGCTGAAGAGATTTTGGTGGGCATGAAAATCGAGACTGCATTTATTGTTTATGCACAGAACCCAAGAAAGGTACGGACTGCATTTAATGCACAGGACAGTGAGCATTTAATGTTGTACGATCTGCACAGAAATCGAGGGTACGGCCTGTAGTACGGCCTGCATTTAATGTGGCACAGACACCAAGGTACGGTCAGCATTTATTACTGCACAAAAATCGAGGTACTGCTGCATTAAATTCCTGCACAGTTTTCGAGGTACGGACAGCATTTATTTGGCACTGTTTTCGATGAGGTACGGCTGTCATTTATTGCTGTACGGTCTGCAATTAATACAGCACAAAAATCGAGACAGTACAGTGCATTTATTGCTGGTGTGGATTACTGTGTACGTTCTGCAAGTTATTGGCACAGAAATCGAGAAAGGTGTACGGCTGCTTTGCTGGGCACAAATTTCCAGACTTTGGGATAAATTTTGTTGGTGGAGATAAGTTGTATTTTTCACCATTTTTCTGTCCTGTACTTTGCTGAAGAAAATAATAAATATCTCTCTCTGACTGGTTTTCCCCGTGGGGGTTTTTCCAGGGATGATTAGCCAAAAATCTCTGAGTCAAATTTATGGTGTGACTGTCTATTTGTTTTCAGCCTGTTAGTGTTTTTCTGTGTGTTTAAAATTGTTCAGGAATTTTTTTAAGTAGCTTCAAGCCTATGCAAAACCGGCTGAAGTGAAAAACATAAAATGTTCATTTAAACCAGCAAGCAGCAAAACTCAGATTTTCTACAGGAAGCTTTAAATGGATTGGTAAAGTGACATCTAGGCCATAGACAAGTTCAGAAGGACTCTTCCCAGTTGAAATTTTCTTAGTAATCCTATCGGCCCATAATGCATACTTAATCTTGCTATCACATGCTTTCTTGTTATCACCAACTGTTTTCTTGAGTATGGTCATTAAGTTTTTATTACTTGACTCAGCTAGACCATTTCATTGAGGATAATAGTTGGATGAATGCGATAAGACAATGCAATATTTGAAGCAAAAAGATGACATTTCTGAAGAGCTGAAACATGGGCCATTATCTGTGATAATTCTGGCTGGCACACCGAATCTTGTAGTAATCATATCTTCTAAGAAGTCCATGACTACAACATTGGTTTCCTTCTTGGTGGGTATTGCCTCTACCCACTTGGTGAAATAATCTGTGGCGATAAGTATCCAAGAATAACCATTGCTTGAATTGTCCTTGAACTTACAAATGAAATCAATCCCCCACTACTAGAAAGGGGCTTGGACTACTATTGGTTTTAAGGGCAAAGCTTTTATCTTTTGCTTCCCGATGAACAGCTGACACTGGGAGCAACTTCTGACAAACTTATGCACATCTGAAAAAAGGTTTGGCCAATATTAACCTGCTCTAAGGATTTTGTGGGCGGTTGTTCTTGTCGCAAAATGTCCACCACAAAATCCTGCATGGAACTCAACCTTGAGTCTTTTGGACTCTGGTGTTGAAATATTGTAACTTCAAAGAATATTCTATATGTATCTTTTGCGGTCCCCGGTGGTCCTACCGGGAGAACCACTTGTATTACACTGTACCCCGATGCTTCTAATCGGAAGAACTAATAAGAGTCATGAGGTAGTCCCCTCTAATTGTAAAGTTGGGTCATCAGCACCCCAGTGTGGTTACTTGAGCCTACATGATTTAACTCGAGCCTACATGTCGGATGAGTTAACTTAAGTGAACGGATGAATATAATATAGGTGTACTACTCCTCATTTGGAGCACACACTCTCACTTCTGTAGCGCATTAGTGGAGAAGAGAAGAGTAGCTGGAGAAGGAGGAGGATCAGGCTTTGATCTCCTTGTTGGTTTTATCTTTTATCTTTCGGGGCATCTATATTGAGGAAGCTTTTGCTGGGTTTTTCCCTTTAGGGTTTTCCCAGGATAAATCTTTGTGTTCCTTTTGTATGGTTGTGCTTGTCTATCTTTCAGTGATATTGTTTATATGCTTTTGTTATGAAAATGAAATGAAATACTGATGTCTTAGCTAAGCATATGAAAATTCAACATGGTATCAGAGCCACTTTGAAAAGAATACATTGTGCAGCTACAGAATCTAGGGCTTCTTACTTTTTGGTTCTCTCTCCACAATTGATCAGCAAAAGAAGGCTAGGGTGACTCTCCATTGAAGGGCGCATCTTTCTATCGAAGCGGGATTCAATTCTGAGCATTTTTCAGTTTTCGGTGCGGGAAATTAGGGTTTCTTGCAAAAGAAGAATTTTTGAGTGAGCCTGGCAGAAGATTTCTCTCCTCATCAAAATCTAAGTTTAGAGAACTGGATCAAGTTTTTTGGTTGGGTGAAACTCCGGGAAAGTCAAACCCTAGTTTGACCCCGAGCTAGAAAAACCCTAAATACTAAAATGGCTAAGTTTTGGTACATTTGCTATATCCTGAGATTGGAGAAGGTTCAAGAGCTGAAAATTGCAGAGGTCGAAGATAAAATCTTGATGTACACTGTGTCCAAACATCAGCCTCAGATTCGCTATATTATGGGAGATATGATCCCTCCAAGTTAGGGTTCCAGCCTCTTCCAGAATTCATCCCTAAACAGGATACCTGGGGATAATTGCTATAGCTTCGGCTACAGAGGTCCAAATGGAATTCCTAAAGATGTTCTAGAAATATCACGGACTTTAATTTCTGTGGTCCAAATTTAAAAACCAGAAAATGAAACAGTGACACGTGGCAGGCCGTACAACGTCGCTGTTCTGAACAGTCCTGTAACAGGTCACCTTGGGAAAATGATCATAAATCCCAATTGGTGAAACAAATTCTGATGAAACCTATGGTGTTGGATCAGGGAAGTGCGAGGTTACCTCGGTGCGAAATTTCAGACATAGAGGAGTAGTAATTTCGGAGATATCACAGAAACAGTGACAGGAATTTCTAGAGAAGAAATTGGAAAACTAGGGCTTCCTGTTCCGGGAGCTTCGCTCCACTGTTTTCAGAAAAGGAGTACATTGGACAGATCCATTTAAAGAGATCTATCTTTCTATCCAATCATATCTGAAAGATTCCAAGTTTTGAAAATTAGGGCCTCTCTGACAAACCCTAGATCAGCCAGCTCCGGAGGCAGGACGGACACCTCAAATCGGTAAGATCTAATCTTTTGCTATTTGCATTTGAGGTTCTCATTTCAAAGTGATCTATCACATCAGCTTGATGATAAGCTTGGTGAAGTTGACAACTTCCAAGCATGGAAGTATTTGATCTCTCTGAAGAAAATGAATTGGACACCTACATGAGTAGAGAGGTTCCAGTTCTAGAGGGAGATGAGCCTCAAAGCCTTACACCAGAAGAACTTGGTCAAGGCCAAGAAGATCATTGTTGATTCAGTCACGGATCAACTTGTACCACAAGTGTCTTCCCTAAAGACACCGAAAGAGATGTTTGATTCCTTGACCAAGCTATTTGAAGGAAAGAACATACATCAGAAGATGACCTTAAGAAACAAGTAAAAGAAGAAGTGAAGAATGCAGGAGTGGTGATAGCCACCTTGAATAGCCTCCCAGGATCATGGGATTCATTCATGTGAAGAATGTGTGCCAGAAGGAAGTGATTACTTTCAGTCAACTCATAAGAAGAGAAGAGAAGATGGGAGCAACTGAAGATCAAGCTCTCACCATTCAAAGAAGATCCCTCAAGAGATGAGGAATGTGAAGAACTCAATTCTTGAAGAACCTCTTATCCATCTTATCATTTGGATAAGAAATGATGATGTCATAAATGAAGAAGTTGATGAAGTAGAAGGATCAAGAAGGAGTCTACCCATGAAACGAATAAAAGATAAGTATTCAATTGTCATTACATGATATTGTTTTGTTGATGTGTTATGCATGATAGACTGTTTGCATTAATGACAGTATATTACTAATATGCATGTGATGGGTAAGTAGCTCATGGTGCTATACATCTCTCCATTGCTACTTATCTAGAATGAAACCTCTTTATTGGATTAGTGCACAATCTCAATGATGTCATGGTAGAGATGGAAGGCATCTAGAAAGTTTCCGTGAGATATGGATGAATGTTGTATTGGTTAAACAGTTGCATGATGCATAAGAATTTGTCGTTATACATATTTTTTATAAAATAGTTATAACCATGCAGCTGGTGCATTTGAATTGTAGGAAAGGTCCTGTACAACCTCCTACAAGAAAAGAAGGATGAGACTTGTTCCGAAGAACAAGTGATGACAATTCAAGATTCACTCCAATAAACATGAATCTGAAGCTCACAGGTTCAGAGACACCATGACGAAAGCAAGAGCTTCAGAGAGCGGTAGATCCACCTCGAAGGATGAAGACCGCCATGGGTACAAGAGATAACTCAAGATGAAGAAAAGATTGCTATGAAAGAAGCTATGATTAAAGAATAACAGTTGATCATGGGGAATGATGTATACGATATGATTCTGAGACATAAAGGGAAGTACATAGTATCTATGGATCTACAAGAACAAGTGTACATAGCAAGGTTCGTGATTTGTCTCTGAAAGAATAGACTATGACATAACATACTCTATTGACTAGACCTACTAGAAGTATATATCAAGCATAGAACTACCTGTACAGAATGAAAAAGGAAGATGATACTCCACTTCAGGGGGAGTGACTACAGAAGATATCTGAGTTCGACATGATATTACATGATGGATCAACACTTTACCAAGAGTAAAGTGGGTTCCAACCTTCAAGGTTGAATGAAGAAAACTAGGATATGTTGATGACCTGACAAGACGAACTCATGGAAGATGTTATGATGAAAGAATACTAGAATGATGTTTGGGATATAGTACTCAAACCAGAAAGCAAGAATGTGGTATCTTCCAATCGGATTTGCAAGATAAAATATGTTGCTGATAGAAGAAACAAGGTACACTTCCTTCAGAACTATCATGGTAGTTTCTTCCATGATGAAGTAAAGACAAGCCTTCCTTAATGGTATGATTGAGGAAGAGTTTTACATCGAATAGTCACGAGGATTTGAATTTGAAGACAGATGGAATCACGTATGCAAGTTGAAGAAGGCCCTCTATGGCCTGAAGCAAGCTCCCAGAGCTTGGTATGGAAGAATAGATAGTTTCCTGTAAATTATGGGCTTTACCAAGAGTAAAAGATGATCCTAACCTTTACCTCAAGGTTGTAGAAGATGAACCTGTCATCTTGTTATTATATGTGGATGACTTATTCTTGACAGGGAATGAGAAACAGATTATGGAAAGCAAGAAGAAACTAGCAGAAGAATTTAAGATGAAAGACCTTGGGTTAATGCATTATTTCCTAGGTCTGGAATTATGGCAAAGTTCAGAAGGAATATTTCTCAACCAAGGAAAGTATGCAGTGCAAGTTTTGAAAAGATTCAATATGCTGGAATGCAAAGCCATGGCCATGTTGATAAAATTGTCATTGATGCCAACATGGACTTGATGTCATTGATGCCACCACTCTACTAAAGATGTTGAAGACTCAGCTAATGATGCAGAAGACCTAGGAGATGGACATTGAAGCTAAAGGTTGTTGATAATATATGGTTCTATTTGAAGAAAACCTTAAGTTGTGAAAAAGTCCCTTAAGTTGATTGACTTTAAAATAGTCAAAGAAGTCATCCCAGTCAACAGAATAAAAAATTCCTGACGAAAAATTCCTTAAGGTGACTCTAATGGGTGACTTTATAAAAATTTTTTTTTTAATATAAAAATATATTAATGGGGTAAGGTGAATTACAAAGGGTGATTTATGGGTGACTTTATAGAAAGTTTTTTAATATAAAAATATATTAATGGGGTAAGGTGAATTACAAAGGGTGATTTATGGGTGACTTTATAGAAAGTTTTTTAATATAAAAAATTAACTCAGTAAAACAAGGAATTGTTTATAAATAAAAATATGACAAAAATATTCCTTAAAATAAGGAAAGGTTCCTTTTCCTTCTCATATAAATACACCTATATTTTTCTTTGATTGGAAAATATGCTCTTAACCTATGATTGCAAGAGTCGTATCATTTTTTTTGCAGTGGGAAATTTTTGGCAAATTTATCGAGCAGCAGCAGCCGCAGTGAAGGGAAATTTTCAGTCTTTTTATAAATTTCGTGAATTAATCAGCAGAGGACAGAGATCACGGACTAGTGAAATCGCTGAGGATAAGTCAATGAATAAGTCCAGCAAAAACTCAGAGATCACGGTGCCCTGTGGTATTTCGGCTCGCTCGGTGCTGAACATTATTTGGAAATTCGTTGTTCTAGAGGACTGAGCTTTTCGCTGCCGTTGGGAGATAGCCAAATCGCAGAGTATTCGAACTGAGATATCCGTTGGCTGTTTGTTTTTCTTTCCCACTGTGTGCAACGGGGTTTACGCCTAGCCCTGGTCATATTGATCTACGTCTTAGCATTTTATGTTGGTCGGCCTCTCTACTGGAAGCTCTCAGCTACACTGCATGAGGTCCAGGAGAAGAATTACAACCCTCAGGCCATGAAAGAAGGGTAACTGCACTCGTGAGCTGAAGGATCCAAACGGACATAGGCACCATTGGCTACGTGAGCGCGAAGGATGCAATGTACTCTGAAATCGTGGAAGTCTGGTGTTTTTGTTTTTGGCCTCTGAAATTGCAGTGTCAACAATTGGTATCAGAGCAGGCCTTCGTCACGAGCCTAGCAAGCTTGAAGGAGATCCTTAGACACTATGGAGGAAAAGAAAGAGTCATCAAGCAATGACGTGCCCGTACTTGATATTGCAGATTATTTTAGTTGGAGAAGCAAAATGAAGGCTTATCTGAAGAAGTTTGAGATTTGGGAAATTGTCATCAATCCACCCGCTCCATCAAACAAGAAAGGAAAACCAGCTGCACAGAAGGAAGCGAAGAAGAACAACATTACGGCTTTGAAGTTCCTCATGGATGGACTTCCCAGTTCAGTGAAGGAAAGTGTAGGAGAGTACACTTCGGCAAAAGACCTATGGTTCAAGCTGGAGAGTGAGTACCAGAAGGCAAGACCAGAACCCGAAAAGACAGATCAGAAATCAGAAGACAAGCCCCCAGAAGAGCCAAATCAAGAAGAAGATAAACAGGAAGAGGACTCCAGTAAAGGTATGAAATCTTGTGATTATGATAGCTTGTGTGATGAAATTGAGAAGGTTCTTGCAGATGATGATGAAGCAATGTTGAAGGCCAAACAGAGAATTATAAACTATGTATGCCACATAGATCTCAGAGCTGATTGGTTCTTGAACAAAGTTGATCTTAATCAATATGATTACAAGGCATTTAAGACGACAACCTTTGATTATATGGATAGTCTCCAAAAGCAGAATGTTGAACTAAAGGAGTTGCTTAAGAAACTTAAGCATGAAGGAGTAGGTTGGGTGAAATTGCTAAAGGAAAAGGAAGTTGAAAAGGAACAGTTGAAGATTGATTTGATCGATCTAACCCTAGAACAAAAGAACCATGATAAAGATTCAAAAATACTTGAAGAAGCAAGAGAGGCAAATCATGACTTGAAGACTCAGCTGGAGGAAGCCAAGAGGACAGAAGAAATTTTGAAAAGACAGCTAGAAGAAAAAGAGGAAACAGTCCAGAAGTTGGAAATGGAGGTAGTTGGTCTCAGGAAGAAAGGTAAGAAAAATGAAGCCTTGGTCAAGCTCCAGGACAGTTCAATTGTCCTAGATAAGATCTTAGATTGCCAAAGATCTCCGCTCGACAAGACTGGTCTTGGTTACAAGAAGAACAAAGAAAAACTTGAAGATGACACTTGGTCTCTGAAGACTCCAGTAGCTGGTCCATCAACGTCCAAAGCCTCTCCCAAGGCACCTGCGCATGACAACAAGGAGCTTGGAAGTTCAAAGATGCAACAAGGAGTTAGGTCTGGTTATCAAAGCAACTTCATAAAGGAAACAGCCCCAAGACCCAGGTATGAAAGTGGTTTCAATGGTTATTGTTATTCTTGTTCTAACTTTGGTCATAAGGCTATGAATTGTAGATTCCTTGGAAGAAGAAGGGCTGGAAGCCCCAATGTCACAGTTAGATGTTGGACATGCAATCAAGTCGGACATGTTGCTGCCACATGTCGCACAGTGAGATGCTACTCCTGCAGTGGGTTTGGACACAAAGCCCATAAATGTGCCAGTCAAAGAAGTCAACCAAGAAGGAGTACTTCATACATATCAGCAAGAAGATTTGAAGATCAGAAGACAAATGCCTACAGTCAGGGATATGCTCAGGCATGGAGAAACGAAGTGGATCAAAGAAGTATTGGAAGTTCCAACAGCTCAGTTAAGTGCTAGTCATGCAACAAATTTGGGCACAAAGCACAAAACTGTTGGAATGATATGAGAAGACTAACATATAGCTCAGCCAAGAAAACCAGCAAGGACTATGAAGGAACAAATGCTCAAAGAACAGATGTCAAAAAGAAGGTATGGATGAGGAAGATCGAGCAGTTGTGGTTAGGAGAAGCTGATCAGAGCAGGGAGGATGGCTGCCATATGGAAAGCCAAGTGTAAGGTCTCTCAAAGACCTTAACACACCTTGAGTTCATGAGGCTGGAGAATGAACTCAAAGAAGAAAGGATGGTTACTCCAGGCATAGAGACAGGTCCTAGGATCGTGCTTATTGACAGGGGGAGCAGTCAACAGTGATCAGAGATTTCAGAGACAGGTATGTGGACACCCTTTGCCATTGATGCCAAAGGGGGAGAGATGAAGACAAAGGGAGAGATGCAGACAAAAGGGGAGCATGCTCATAGGGGGAGCATGAGTTGTTGTCATCAATGACAAAGGGGGAGATTGTTGATAAAATTGTCATTGATGCCAACATGGACTTGATGTCATTGATGCCACCACTCTGCTAAAGATGTTGAAGACTCAGCTAATGATGCAGAAGACCTAGGAGATGGACATTGAAGCTAAAGGTTGTTGATAATATATGGTTCTATTTGAAGAAAACCTTAAGTTGTGAAAAAGTCCCTTAAGTTGATTGACTTTAAAATAGTCAAAGAAGTTAGCCCAGTCAACAGAATAAAAAATTCCTTACGAAAAATTCCTTAAGGTGACTCTAATGGGTGACTTTATAGAAATTTTTTTTTTTAATATAAAAATATATTAATGGGGTAAGGTGAATTACAAAGGGTGATTTATGGGTGACTTTATAGAAAGTTTTTTAATATAAAAAATTAACTCAGTAAAACAAGGAATTGTTTATAAATAAAAATATGACAAAAATACTCCTTAAAATAAGGAAAGGTTCCTTTTCCTTCTCATATAAATACACCTATATTTTTATTTGATTGGAAAATATGCTCTTAACCTATGATTGCAAGAGTCGTATCATTTTTTTTGCGGTGGGAAATTTTTGGCAAATTTATCGAACAGCAGCAGCCGCAGTGAAGGGAAATTTTCAGTCTTTTTATAAATTTCGTGAATTAATCAGCAGAGGACAGAGATCACGGACTAGTGAAATCGCTGAGGATAAGTCAATGAATAAGTCCAGCAAAAACTCAGAGATCACGGTGCCCTGTGGTATTTCGGCTCGCTCGGTGCTGAACATTATTTGGAAATTCGTTGTTCTAGAGGACTGAGCTTTTCGCTGTCGTTGGGAGATAGCCAAATCGCAGAGTATTCGGACTGAGATATCCGTTGGTTGTTTGTTTTTCTTTCCCACTGTGTGCAACGGGGTTTACGCCTGGCCCTGGTCATATTGATCTGTGTCTTAGCATTTTATGTTGGTCGGCCTCTCTACTGGAAGCTCTCAGCCACACTGCATGAGGTCCGGGAGAAGAATTACGACCCTCAAGCCATGAAAGAAGGGTAACTGCACTCGTGAGCTGAAGGATCCAAACGGACATAGGCACCATTGGATACGTAAGCGCGAAGGATGCAATGTACTCTGAAATCGTGGAAGTCTGGTGTTTTTGGTTTTGGCCTCTGAAATTGCAGTGTCAACAGGCCACACCCATGGATTCCAACCTAAAGTTGTTAGCTGATGACTCATCAGAGTTAGTAGATGTGACTCAATACAGACAGATCATTGGGTCATTGATGTACTTAACAAATACCAGACGAGACATTTGTTTTGCTGTGAACACCTTGAGTCAATATCTAGTTCAACCTAGACTGTTTCACCTGATAGCCGCAAAACATGTCATGAGATATCTGAAAGGGACTATAGACTTTAGTCAATATCTAGTTCAACCTAGACTGTTTCACCTGATAGCCGCAAAACATGTCATGAGATATCTGAAAGGGACTATAGACTTTGGTCTATACTATGATGGAAACCATGACTACAGATTGTATGGCTATATAGATGCAGACTGGGTTAGAAGTATCTCAAACAGGAAAAGCACATCAGGTAGATGCTTTTGTTTGGGGGCTGCTATGAGTTCATGGTTTAGCAGGAAACAGTCCAGTGTTTCTCTTAGCACGACTGAAGCAGAATACATAGCAGATTGCTCTGCTAAATTGTGAAGCCATATGGCTTCGAAAGCTGATATCAGGTCTCTTTGACGTGAAAATGGATACTACAATGATTCTATGTGATAACCAGAGTTGTGATGATAGAGAACCCTGTGTTCCGTCGTAACACATGGAAATCCGGTATTTCTACATATGAGATAAGATGCAGATGATGATGTTTCAGTATTTACATACTGTAGATGCAGATGATGGTGATTCAATATTTCTATACTGAATATAGAGATGATTATGTTTCAGTATTCTCATACTGAAGATATAGATGATGATGATTTCAGTATTCCCATACTGAAGATATAGATGATGTTTCAGTATTTACATACTGTAGATGTAGATGATGGTGATTCTGTATTTTTATACTAAATATAGAGGTGATGATGCTTTCAGTATTCACATACTGGAGATACAGATGGTGATAGTTCAGTATTCACATACTGAAGATGTAGATGATGATGTGCTGACAAATCCTCTGTCTCAAGTAAAGTTTGAACACCTTCGAGACGAGCTTGGTGTTGTTCGGAAAGACATTCCTCAAAAGGGGGAGTAGTGATGTTGCAGTGGGATTGTATCATCCCTGGGAACTCTCCCTAAAGTGATCCGGTGACCTCCGTCTTCAAAAATGAAGAGGGATTGTATCATCCTGGGACATCTGTCCATAAGTGATCCGGTGACCTCGGTTCTCGAGAATGAAGAGGGATTGTATCATCCTGGGACATCTGTCCATAATAGATCCGGTGACCTCGGTCCTCGAGAATGTGGTAAGATTGCATCATCCTTGGACATAGTCGTAAAGTGATAGGGACTGATTCTCCCGTAATCAATCCGGTGGCTTCGGTCCTCGAGAATGTGGTAGGATTGCATCATCCTTGGAAATAGTCCTAAAGTGATAGGGACTAATTCTCCCGTAATCAATCCGGTGGCTTCGGTCCTCGAGAATGTGGTAGGATTGCATCATCCTTAGACATAGTCCTAAAGTGATAGGGACTGATTCTCCCGTAATCAATCCGGTGGCTTCGGTCCTCGAGAATGTGGTAGGATTGCATCATCCTTGGACATAGTCCTAAAGTGATAGGGACTGATTCTCCCGTAATCAATCCGGTGGCTTCGGTCATCGAGAATGTGGTAGGATTGCATCGTCTTTGGACTTAGTCCTAAAGCTATAGGGACTGATTCTCCCGTAATCAATCTGGTAACTTCGGTTGTCGAGAATGTGGTGGGATTGCATCATCCCTGGACTTTAAGTCCAAAAGTGATCCAAAGATTTTTTGTCTTTGAGTTGTGGATTGCAGGTTGTAGCTAATGATGATGATGCCATACTGATCGAAAGATCAGAGTATGATGATGATGACGTACTGATCGAAAGATCAAAGTATGATGATGATGACGAACTAATCGAAAGATCGGAGTATGATGATGATGACGTACTGATCGAAAGATCAGAGTATGATGATGACACACTGATCAGAGTATGATGATGATGTTTCTGATCGAAAGATCAGAGTATGCTGATGATGATTCTGATCGACAGATCAGAGTATGATGATGATGATGTTGCTCCTGATCGAAAGGTCAAAGTGTTGATGATGATATTGTTGATCGAGAGGTCAAAGTGCTGAAGATGTTGTTGCTGATCGAAAGGTCAAGGTGCTGGTGATGTTGCTAATTGAAAGGTCAAAATGTTGAAGATGTTGTTGCTGATCGAAAAGTCAAAGTGTTGAAGATGTTACTAATCGAAAGGTCAAAATTGCTGAAGATGTTGTTGCTGATCGAAAAGTCAAAGTGCTGAAGATGTTGCTGATCGAACGGTCAAAATGCTGAAGATGTTATTGTTGATCGAAAAGTCAAAGAGCTGAAGATGTTGGTGATCGAAAGGTCAAAGTGCCGAAGATGTCGTTGCTGATTGAAAGATCAAAATGCTGAAGATGTTGCTGATCGAAGCAGTCAAAGAATTAATGATGATGAAGACTGAAGATTGAAGATGAAGAATGCATGATGTTGAAAAGCTTCCAATGAATTATAGATGTGTTACCCTGATGATGTTGATGATGTCCTCTATCTCTCTCCTACTCTTGTTGTTGTTGATGTTGTTGTAGAATACCCTTCTCGTTAAGGGGGAGTGTTGAAATATTGTAACTTCAAAAAATATTCTATATGTATCTTTTGTGGTCCTCGATGGTCCTACTGGGAGGACCACTTGTATTAAATTGTACCCCGATGCTTCTAATCAGAAGAACTAATAAGAGTCATGAGGTAGTCCCCTCTAATTGTAAAGGTGGGTCATCAACACCCCCGTGTGGTTACTTGAGCCTACATGTGTAACTCAAGCCTACATGATTTAACTCGAGCCTACATGTCGGATGAGTTAACTTAAGTGAACGGATGAATATAAATAGAGGTGTAGCGCTCCTCATTTGGAGCACACACTCTCACTTCTGTAGCGCATTAGTGGAGAAGAGAAGAGTAGCTGGAGAAGGAGGAGGATCAGGCTTTGATCTCCTTGTTGGTTTTATATTTTATTTTTTGGGGCATCTATATTGAGGAAGCTTTTGTTGTGTTTTTCCCTTTAGGGTTTTCCCAGGATAAATCTTTGTGTTCCTTTTGTATGGTTGTGCTTGTCTATCTTTCAGTGATCCTGTTTATATGCTTTTGTTATGAAAATGAAATGAAATACTGATTTCTTAGCTAAGCATATGAAAATTCAACATTTGGTTCATCAACACACCTAAGTATCAAGCCGTCCAGGTTTTTGCAACCTATACCATCATTTGTTAAATAATACTTAGTTTCTTTTAACCTTCATGCTCTACGTTTATGGCCAAGTAGGTGATCAGGGCATGTAAGGTTACGAAGGAAAAAGATGATGTCTGAATACCAAGGCTACTGCTCTAATATTTGAAGCTCATCTGATACACTTTGCTTTAGATTACTATTCTGACAAATCATTCCTAAATATTTTTCATTCACCTGAGTTAACATCTTTGCAAGCCCTTGTCCCTTAATCAATTTAGTGGGTTGTATCTCTAAGTCATATTCCTGAATCTTTGAAACCCATTTACCCCGTGTGCCTAGACAATCCTGCTGAGACATGATGTCTTTGACAGTTGCATGGGGTACATACCCAATGATTTTAGAGTATCCGACATAAGTTCTAAAATGTTCAAGGGACTTGACAAGAGCATAAGCTTGCTTTTCCATGGAAGTGTACTTCAATTCTAAATTCTGCAAGGCCCTACTCATAAAGGCTATAGGTTTTTCTTGCCCTTCACTATTCTTCTGAAGCAAAACACTAGCAATGGTGTCTTCTGAGTTGAAAGAGAACATCTGAAATTCTTTTGAATAATCTGGACTAATCAAAACAGGTGATCTAGAAATGGCATCTTTGATACTTCTGAAAGCATCCTTCCCTTCATCTATCCATATAAATTTGGCATCTTTCTTTAATAATTTTTTTAGAGGTTTCATTAGTTATACTAAATTTGGGATGAATCTCCTTATGAAATTTATCTGACCGTTGAAAGACTGGAGAGATTTTAAGTTGTGAGGCAAGGGGACCTTCTTAATGGCCTCTACTCGTTCGGGATCAATCTTAACCCTATTGTCCATCGAATGCACACCGTCAACAGAAAGCTTTTGGACTGTTGTTTCCCAAGTGGGAAACGTGTGGCCTTGGGGGCAAGCAAAGAGCCAAGTGCTTTCACCTGATCCCAGCTCCTCCGTTTAGGCTAATTCCTAACAAAGACAAGGGGGGTAGTCCCTAAAAAAAAGAGTTGTCTAAGGCTCTTGTTGTTAAATGTTTTTGGGTGGAAGATTTGAATTAGTGTTGTTTAGGAGTTTTTATGATATACACAATAATCAATTGAGCAATCCACGTCGCTATTTGCAAAACATGATATAAATTGAGTAAGAAGACTAAAATTAAAGCATCCACACATGAATAACTTAGAAATAAACGGACAAATGGTCCAAGCCAGATAATGCAAGAATTAAAAGACCAGTGCCTTAATGGAGTCGAAAGTGGTGGGAATGTTGAGATAGAAGTCTTCTTGATATGAGTGAGATTGTTTTGCAAATGCTCTTGGTCAAATTTTATTGTGTATTTTATGAATGATCTTGTCAATTAAGCGAGGGGAATTACCGAAAATATTCTAAGTGGCTCCTTTCGAAGACATGTTAGACCGTCTAGTTTACAGCGAGGCGTTCGATAACTTTCCAACCACTGCAAACGAGGAAAGCTACCTAGCACCCCCACTAAGATTTTGTCCATTTAGAATATTGTGCTCAATGCGGGGCAGTAAATTTTATTAAGTGCGAAATTGGAATTAAACAGCTACAGTGTTTCTGAGTATTCCGAACGAGTAGAGCATACACACTGTAAAATAGTAAATTCCAATTTTAGGGGATGTGTGAGTTGAAGATTTTATAAGAAAACACAAATCTCTTTAACAAAGAATGCTTTTGATCCATCTTATGGTCAGATTCAAGAGTCTTATCAAATCTACTATGATAATGTAATGCAAAATGATCTCCGAGAGAGAGTGCTCTTGACTTGTCTTATGACAAGTTCAAGAGACTTTAAGTTCTTTTGTGAATTATTAATTAAACAACAAAGATGCACATAAAACAAATATCTTGCAAATGATTAAATCTAGCAATTAGTGGAAAATGAACTAAGTCTAAAAAGCGAATCCAATCTAAGCAAAGAAAAACACAAGACACACTTCCCCAACTAGGGGAAGTAGGAAAAATGTGGGAGGCTTAACCCCACTTAGCCTTTTTATTAATGATTTACAACTTTTGGGAATTTGACCCTTGAAAAGAAAGCATGAAAACTAATGAAGCCTTGATGGCTTTTACAAAGGAGGTGTTTTTATGCTTGTATTTGTCTTCTTGTTTTGCACTCCTCTTCAATTCCTTCAAGTCTTTGGACTTGTCTTCTTCATTCACTTCTCGATACCTGCGCAAAAGAGACAAGCACTCATGCACACATTATTTGTTAGTAAATCAAACTAATCTAGACACAAAAAATTGAAATTAATCTAAATACAAAATTACTCTTTTTAAGTGCAATTTTTAGTCCTTTTATAAGGTAAAACTAGGAAAAAAAGGTACATGAAAAAAAGAGTGAAAGAAGGATGCAAAGGATGAAGAAACGGGACAGCCAATGAAGGAGTCAGATGGCTGCAAAAAAGAAGTAAAGGGAAGCCAACAAAGGAGTGAAAGGTGGCTGCAAGAAAGGGACGAAAAAGGGCTCAAAAAGTGTCAAAAGGTGGCTGCAAAAAGTGCCCAAAAAGGCTGAAAATGGAGGAGAAACAGGGCAGCTAAAAAATAGAAGTCCAAACAAAGAAAGAGGGCAGCTGTAAAAAATAGAAAAATGGGACATCCAAACAAAGAAAAAAGATGGTTGCAAAAATTGAGAAAAAAAGAGCAGAAAAGAGTGAAGAAAATGGGCAAAGAGGGAAGAGAAAAGAAGGTGGAGAGAAGGTAAAACAATGAGAGAAAAGAGAGAAGCAAAAAGGTAAAAGAGTCGGTCAAAAGAAGCAAGGTGTAAAGAGCAAAGGGTAGGTAGATCAGGAAGAGAAAGAAGAAGGAGGACAGGTGGATCTCGTAACTGAGGAAAAGATTTTAAGTTTGGATTAAGAAGGATGAGGAAGAGCCCCTTTTAGCCATGTTTTTTGAAGTTGGAATCAAGCGCTCTGAAGACCCTGCATGGTGAAAATATTGGATTTAAAAGACTCTTGCTTCGTTAAGAGGTGGTTGGGCTTCAACTCCTTCTCCACTTTTGGTGATCCCTAAAACAAAATTCTCAATCAACAAAACACAAGATCAAATACCAAGAATGCTAAATCACGAAAACATCTGAAAAACAATGGTATAACTAACTACTTCATGTTCACTTCAGATATTCAAGAAATTTCGCATAGATAACCAAGTTAAAACGCTAAATGGCTATCCTATCGTGCTAGATTTATAGCCCTCTTGAGCTAGAATTGATCAAATACTTTGTAAAGGAGAGAAAATAAAGATAGGAAAGATGTCACCTCACACAAGATGAAAACCAAAGACCATGAACCAACGCATAGACCTCCAAAGTCACTTTATTCCAATAATCAAATATGAGTTACAATCTGGGTAGAGTTCTCTTGCAAATTCTCCATTCTCCCTTCTAGTACTGACATTGATCTTCCCTCGACGACTGATCCTCCATTCCTTCCCTTCATTGAATCAAAATACCTTTTTATTTACAACTATTTCTCTAAGGCGGCCTCTTCAGTTCACCTTGCCTTTCTTTGCACCTTCCTTAGCGATCCTACCTTAGGGAAGCCCCCCTTGAGTTGGAGAAGATCTAACGTGAAGCGAGGAAGAGAGGAGTGTGGTGACATTGGCTTCTCTCTTAAGAGTTGTCATCAAGCTGGTGTGCTTACTTTTTGGGCTTCAGCACATGCATGTCAGTTTTGGGTGATAACATTTTTGTGCCGTTGCTGGGGACGAAGTCCAATTCTCGAAATTTGAAGACTATGCTTCATTTGTGGGAGATTACATTGTAGATTCTTCTTCTCACATGGTGACTCCACGAAGGGACAGAGCCCTTGTCCTTTTGCATATTTAAAGATTCTATTGGGTGTAGAGGTGAGCATACTCATTGGAAGGCTTTCAAGCTCACCTTGGTGACTCCACAGTTTGGTATGAGGTATGACTATATACATTTTTCAGATTTAGTACCTCATTATTTGATTTATGGATGATGATAAGGAAAAACCGCGTGATCTTCTGCATGAAGCTAGTTAGCACGAAGCTTACATCCCGCTTGATTTCTCAAAAATCTGTGGATTTCCTAATGAGTGTGTTACCAACTTTTTTGTACCATAGTTGGGTTACCTGAGGAGCCGTCGGTTGACAGACTTGTTCAAAGTCTGATTCTAGTGTATCAGTTGATATGTCTGCTTGTCTAACCAATATTGGCTAGTCACTTTTTTATTTGAATAATTTTGACCATGGCCCCGCGGGGTTTGTAATAAAATGTGCTAGTAGGATATTTTTGAGTGGTTCGGTCTCCTGAGACATAGAATCTCAAATAGGGTATTCTAGGGAGTTTTTTGCCCCTGACAATTATGCTTTGCCTTCAGCCGAGTATGATTGACGAGGTTTTCTCCCGCTTCCTCCAAAGCTAGAATGCCTGATGTTGAATTCTAGGCCTTGGGGGGTTATTAGAGCCCAACTGAGTGTTATAAGCCTACTAGACATTCTTTAGATAGATCATGGTTATGTCCTAAGTCATCTGGACACATAAAAAAAATTCAAAATTTTTTTTTTCGAACAATAAAAAATTATTTTTTAATTTTTTAATTTTTAATAACTTTTCCTAAGTTTTTTGGGATAATTTTTCCATAAATTAAATAGAAAAAACCTGTTCGTGGTAAGTCAGTCATCCAGACTCCGAATTTAGTGATTGATGGCTCTAACCTTAAGCCAAAAATCATTCTTGATCAGCCAGCCAGTCAAAACCAACTTTCAGATCAACAATCAGACACATAATGCCTTTTTCCTCAAAAAAGTTAGTTTTGAGTAAAGAAATGAATTTTTATTAAAAAATGATTATTTTGGAGAAAAATAAAACTCTCCAAATTAATCCAAATTCAATAAAATAAAAGGATAAATGACATCTCATGGAGCTCTTATGATGATTGGAGTTATCATAACTCAGCTTCAGTCATCATTAAGAGAGCAATTAATTTATTATCAGTTATCAGACATGTCATCCCCAGCTAAAGATGAGATGGAGAGCTCTCTTTGGTCCGGTGATTTGATCGAGGTGAAGACTGAAGCTTACACCATCAGTAGGCTTCCCAAACCTAACAAAGTAGGTTTCCATACATAGAAGGCAGCTTTTCCATGCAGCAGGGTGCCTCCTTCAGCAGCTCACACCCCTCTCTCTCCTGAGGGCGCCTTCCACACGTGTGGGTTCATCTGTGGGTGGATTTCAGTGTTTAGGGTTGGAGTGGGGGCGCCTTGCCTTGGTGGAGGCCTCCCCTCACTCCTAGTTCTCCGATTTAGGTCTAGCATCTCTGTTTGGTGGCCAAGTTGGTTAGGGTTTGAGGATTGGTTTTAGGATTTTAGCACTCTCTCATTGTACAAATAGAGGCTCCTTTAGCTCTATTCGGGTGGATCTTTATGCAGAGAACCTCTAGTGAATTACTGTAATGCTTGTTGCTTTTGCAACCGTATAATAAATTTTAAGGCTTTGGAGGCATACATGGTGTGTGAATGTGGATGAACAAATGGCGAATGAGGTGAAATATTTCAATTTTTGTCTTTTACTGCTTAGGATTGGATAATAGCTCATGCTTTAGAAGGCTTCTATAAGCACATAAGATTGATCATTTGATGTTACAATTTGTTCTTTTATGGTTTTGTTTCTATGAATTAAAGTAGCATTGATTATTCAGTTGTATGACATGCTCTTTACATTTTTATTTACCAAACATACATGATCTAGTCCATTG
The DNA here is from genome assembly GCA_001517045.1 of Pseudotsuga menziesii. Classification (NCBI taxonomy): domain Eukaryota; kingdom Viridiplantae; phylum Streptophyta; class Pinopsida; order Pinales; family Pinaceae; genus Pseudotsuga; species Pseudotsuga menziesii. The sequence continues at coordinate 22,219 of LPNX010585536.1, forward strand.
TTTGCAAGTATTAAGTTGAAATTGTGCAAGTCATCTCATTGAAGCGAGTAGGATTTTGAGCTCAGGTGCATCCTCTCCTCTCGAAGCCAAGGAAACTTCCAAATTTTCAAGATCCAAAAGAATCCAAACCCATCAAAGTACCACAAGTTGGAGTGTTTCTTTCATATTATTCATCTCTTAAATTTTTATAAAATCTTTATTTTTTTGGGATTAGGGCACGTTTTGGATAAAGTGAACATTCAGTCACTTAGCCTTTGCCCCGGTTGGCTACCCTGTTTACTTTTTGCAGCCTTTTAGGCCTTCTTTTTGCAGCAATTCCTTTCCTTAGTTCGCTGTCCACTTTTCCCCACTTTTCACCCTTTTGGACAGCCCTCTTTTGCCTCTTTGTTTCCACTTTTTGCAGCCTCTTTCCATCCTCTTTTTGGGCCATCTTTCGGGCTGTACTTTCATCCTTTTAGGCATTTTATTTGCAGCCTTTCCTTTTTTTTGTTCGCTGTCCACTTGTCCACATTTTCACCCTTTTGGACAGCCCTGATTTGCCTCTTTGTTTCCACTTTTTGCAGCCCCTTTCCATCCTCTTCTTCAACCATCTTTTGGGTTGTACTTTCATCCTTTTTTACCCTCATTTGCAGCCCTCTTTCTCCCTTAGTTTCCAGCCTTTTTTGACTTGCCTTTTGTCCTCTTTTCACTCCTTTTCCCCCTCTCTTGCTTTGCCTTTCTCTTTCCTCTTCTCCTCCTTCTTTTCGGTAAGTTTGGGTAGTTGTTTTTATCTAGTTTGTAGATTTATTTTCAAGTTGTTTTTTATCAACTAATCCTATAACAAGTGTATGTCTAGAGCTCTTAGTTTCAGGCAGGTGAAGGAGAGCCCAAAAGCCACAAGCAAGCAAAGAGTGCAAAAGAACAAAAAGACTCTGTCCCTCTTCTCTCAATCCCCTTCTCTACCTGTTCTTCCAAGAAGCAAAGAACACATCGTCATTTTAAAAAACTAATAAAAAGGGCTACTGGGAGCAAGTCTCCTTTCTTTTATACTTTCCTTATTTGGGGGAAGGGTGTTGTGTCATTTTTCATGATTTTTTAGTGTAGTTTCTGTTATCTCTAGGGTTGTTTTACCTGTTAATTTTTTAAATTTTTTATTATCGTTGGTTTTTATTTGTTTTAATTTTGTTTGGTTTATATTTTATGTTTGATTGGTCTTTATTAGGCTTTCTTTCATTACCTAGAATCATCAGAATCTTCATTCATTAGCTATGAACTGGTTTCTAGTGGAGGTCAATTTCCTAGTATGACAAATATACAGAGTGTTGCTTCTCTCCAGAAAACTGTATTTGGTGAGAATCTCACAAGGGAACATACAACAGGGTACCTAAATTGTCAATCATCAGATTGCCAAAGAGGAGCTCTGCATGACAGTATCTTTGATGATAATCCAGAATACATCAGGCAATGGTTGCAAGAGTTGGAGAAAGAACTTTTTAGTGATGCTGATGAAGCAAGTACCATAAACCCTGCTGTAGAAGCTAATGTTTATGGGGATCCTGAAGCTGCTGATATTGTGTTCACTTGTGGAGCAGAAATCGTAGTAATTGGCCTAAATGTTACCACACAGGTTTTGATGACTGAGCAGGACTTATGTAAATTGCGGGATTCAGGAGGAAGATATGGAAGATACATCTATAAAATTTGTCAATTCTACAATGATTGGCATGAGAAGTTGGATGGCTTATATGGGATTTATCTACACGATCCCACTTGTTTTGCAGCCGTACTTAAACCTCATCTTGTCGAATTTAAGAAGGGTGCTGTACATGTAGAAACTCAGGATATCTGCACCGGGCATACTTTAATGGATCATGCTGGTTGATTTGTTTCATCTCATCTCGAACAAGTTGGAGATTGTAGTACAAAATGTTTATACATGTTTGTAATGGGGTTACTAGCTGGAATAAGAAAGTCTGCACTGAGCAAAGCTGCATTCAAAGGAAAGCTGGCATTTTTCAAAGAACACCCAGAGTATGCAAAGAATCACGCGTTAAGGAATGGGGTAACGGCTTTAGAGTTACAGGTTATTCAGTGTTCGCCGGGCTTCATTCATTTTTTAAACAGCTATCGTGACTCAATACAATGAAATGTAAATATAGGTTGTTAGAGATCATCGGTTCGAGNTGTTCGTCGGGCTTCATTCATTTTTTAAACAGCTATCGTGACTCAATACAATGAAATGTAAATATAGGTTGTTAGAGATCATCGGTTCGAGTTCAGTGAAGGACGTTCCCCTCATGGTGATAGATGATGCGTTCCATCAGTTTTGTTCTTCCCTTATTTTCTTGAAGTGAAAACTCTGTAGTACCAAAGGGACTGTCAGTTGTTTTGCATCATACTTGGTGCACCTCAATTTTTAATTCTATTATGACAAAAGCTGGTAGGTGGAAGAGCATTTCGGATTTGAAGGCAGCACTGCCCATAATTCCAGATTTCAAGCAGTCGAATGATTGATCTCATCATCTCCAGATTATCAGGGATTTAATTAACAANGTCTAATGATTGATCTCATCATCTCCAGATTATCAGGGATTTAATTAACAACTTTGAGCAGCAAAGAGAATTTTAAAGATCCTACAACATTTGTGATGCTAGATTCTTCGGGTGAAGTACTGGATACTCTTTTCATGTCACATTTCAGTATTCGTTCAAAAAACCCTGCTCAAATAAAGCGAAAAGAAATTGATCAACAGCGTTTTTTGAAGTTTATGATGGATCATCAACCTCATGTAGTTGCTTTGGGAGCATCAAACATACAATGTAAACACTTNACAGCATTTTTTGAAGTTTATGATGGATCATCAACCTCATGTAGTTGCTTTGGGAGCATCAAACATACAATGTAAACACTTGAAGGATGGTATCTATGAGGCTATATTTAAGATTGTGGAGGAGCATCCACGTGAATTTACAGAAGGACTGGACACTTTAAATGTGGTTTATGGAGATGTGGTTTTGCCTAGCCTTTATGAGAAGTCCCGCATCTCGCAGGACCAGTTACCAACACAGAAAGGTCTTGTTCGGCGTGCTACGGCTCTTGGACGGTATCTGCAAAATCCATTAGCTATGGTTGCAACGTTATGTGGTCCAAGCAGAGAGATATTATCATTAAAGCTTCATTCATTAGAACATTTCCTTAATCCAGATGAAAGATATGAAGCTATTGAACAGATAATGGTTACAGTAACCAAT
>LPNX010585547.1:1187-59118 GCA_001517045.1 Pseudotsuga menziesii
AAAATATTTGATCCCTCTCGGCGCATGATAGAGCCGGGTAAAGCTGGATCTAAGCTCGTAGAATTTAAGTTAGTTTGATCATGATTAGGTATGGGTATAAGAATAAAGGCATTGTCACATTTAGATATATTTTGAAGTATATGATTCAACCATAGATGATGGATATCTCCAAGATAATGCAAAAAAATTGATTCAAGTAGAAAAATTAAACCTTAATTTATTGATAAAGTGATAGAATTCAAAGATAAAATTATTTTATTAATGAAGTGGCAGAATTCAAAGATAAACTTTATTTTATTGATGAAGTGGTAGACTTAAAAAAAAAATACATTTGAAGAATGATAAAATGCCAATAAATTATCTGGTTGGATTTCAAAGCACTTAATATTTTTTTAAGATGGTTTCCTTATAATGAACAATTATATATTATAGTAATGTTTTAAATACATAGTTGTATATATTATATAATGCTTTAAATATAAGGTTTTAAATACATAGGTGTTGAATGTACAGTTAGCTTTTGGTATAGAATAAGAAATGTGAAGCCACATGTGTCAACTATATTTTTTAAAATATATATCTTTTAGGAATTCAAAAAGTGATAAAAGACTAGAATATCATGTAATATTATTCAAGGTAGATTAAGATGTTTGAAAGAAAAATTTGAAAAACAATTTATGGAGAATAATATGTAATATTATTTAAGGTAGATCAATATGTTCCAGAATAAAATTAGGAAAATAATTTATTGAGAGATATTTCTTTCTAAGAAGATTGCAAAAGAAAATATAAGTGATAGAAAACATAATGAAAAAATTAAAAGTACCTGCTATATTGGTGATTTGCTTGATATGAAGTCATATGTTGTAAAGGAGGTCATGAGTTCAAATCACATTGGGCAATGAAAATACTAGTTATTAACTCCCCTAGTATAAAAAAATGAAAAAAAAAAAATTTAAATGGTAGAAAAGGATGAGAAACCTAGTTGTTAATTCCCTAGTATAAAAAAATGAAAAAAAAAAGTAAATGATAGAAAAGGATGAGATAAAAGCAATGAAAAATCAAAACTAAATGATGGAAAAGGATGAGATCAAATCAATGATATTGAAATTATTTTTGAATTTTAAGACCTTGGTTTCTTCTTTTTATGTGTATATTTATATTTGAAGGTATTCTCCTTCAATACAATATTTCACAATGTCTTATAATTTTAATGGGTTCATGAATTTATTTTAAATTAAATTTTAATGCTTTTATAGCACTTAACCCATAAAATCTCTTAACTAAAACTTTAAGATAGGGAACATATGGAACAAGAAATCAATCATTTTAACAACGCATTTTATAAATTGAATAAGATTGAGAAAACTATCAATAAATCTTAAATATGGAAATATATATCAAAACTTAGAAAGACAAAGAGATAATCTTAGAAGTACTCTTTACCTATTTATTATTAATTTGGAAAATCCATGGAGCTTATGAATTTGTTTTATGAAAATATTTTGTATTTGGATTGTAGTATATATACTCTAATTTCTACAAAAATGGGCATATTATGTGAGTATATCCACAACCACAAAATTGAAATCATTATTTTCTAAGATTTTCTTAAAAATTCTAAATATATTTCTTCATTTCTTCCCCATTTTTTAATCATTTGATATGTTTTAAGGAATTCTAAGTGTCCAACCATGAAAGGGTTATGAGACTCTCTTAATACTTGTTGTTTCAACCTTGGTTTAAGGCTTATAAATATTGTATCCTTGTACCAAATAATGTGTTTCTTCCATCCTAGTGTTCAATAGTATCCTTACATTAGTTTAGTCATTTAACCCTTATTTCAATGAATTTGGATTAATTCCACTTTAAACCTATTTGAAGACATGCCAACAATAGTCCTTCTAAAATGTAAAATTTGGTTTGAAATGTGCCATTATTGGGTTTCAAATATGCATTTTGATTTGATATTGACAATTTTGCACTTTTTGAATTGGTTATGGCATTTTTGAAAACCAGTTTTGGCACTTTTAGAATATGGTTTTGTACTTTACAAACTTCAATTTCACATTTAATTTTCAATCACATTTAATATATTAAATCATTAATATTTTTTAAATTTGGTTACACATCTATTTATCTATCTATCTATCTATCTATATATATAAACAACATTTCTAAACTCCAAAATGGATGTAATTTTGGATTCAATGCCATCTCTTTTGGAACTAAATTTTTTAGTTTTTGAATCCAATATTAGCATTTTTGGAATTATATTTATCACTTTTGAAAATCAGAATTACACTTTCAGAATCTATTTTAGAATCAAATATTGCCACATCCATAATTAGATTTTTCACTTTATTAACTCCAATTTTTCATTTAATTATCAATCACATTAGTACATATTGATATTATTAAAAGTTTTTAAAATGAAGTACATGTCACCTAAAATTACTAATGACTCACATCTTCATAATTATATATCTTTGTAACGATATAGATCTTAACATTTTCCCATAAAAAGTATTCCATGAATCATCTACAAGAGTTGTGTTTCTACATAATTACACATGTCTTTGTAATTATGTAGATATTTCTATCATCTTATAGATTACTTTTCATGAAGATGTCCATAAGAAATTTATTTTATAATCACAACTATTATAAAACAATATTTCAAAATATTTATCCAAATTATTTAATAAAGAAAACAATTTTATAATTGAATTTTGAGCATTATTTTATTTTCAAAAACCTTATTATACTATTATAGAATGTACTAATTACTAAAAATTTATAATTTGATGGTTACTCTAACACATATCTCTATTACAAAGAAAAAAAACATTAAGCACATCAATGTCTATCCACTTCAAATCATAGTTAATAGTATTAATCAATAATTTATATAAGGTCATCTTTTAGAGTAAAAAATGTTTTGATTTAATATTGTTGTGATATATTTTTAAGATGAGATGATAATTCAAGTATATCACTATCCATCTGAATGAAGATTTTACTAATAACTAACTTTGACATGGATGTTTAGTGACAAATTTTATGAGGCATTCAACATTTCTCATTTCAAATATTTTTGAAATTATTTCTTTCATTATATGTCTTTGAGTAAAAAAAGAATATCAATTTAACTTCAAATGCGTGACATATTGAGGGATGATATATGTCACGGACCTTGCAATCAGGCTTAATTTTTCGCCTTCCATGGGACCATGCGTCACCGCCTGAAAACCACCAGAGGGCATGACCAACTTTGGGAGCTCTCTGGCAGACTACGCCTAAATCATCTCAATACTTATCCATTTTCACAACTATGCACTCCTAACAGTACAAGAAGCCAAATACAATACAAGAAACGAATGTGTGTGGGAGGCCCACCTTAACTTGACGGTTCCTAATACCCATGTATATATATGATAAGACTTGTTAAAACGATGGAGGATTCCATAAACCAACAACTCATTTGAGATATCTCCAAATAGGCATGCTCAAGACACAATCAAACCAACAATCTGATGGTCGTTGTCGCATGTGCATGACCCCATGCTCGCCAAGACCATGTCAAGTCCCATCCACAAGCCACAACCTCCCGCAACCTGCTGAAGCCCACTTCATCGTTTGATCGTTGCATCCAACCAACAATGCTACCAAACTCCTCTATTGAGACTCCTTGCCAAGATTCTTCCTGATTTGCTTAATTCTACCTACTCGTCCCACTCTGACTTAGCCAAGTCAGATAACTATTGGACGCCTTTCATTAAGCACTTGTTTTCTAACATGCACCATGCATAACCGCACTTCTGTCGACATGTTCCTTGAACACTAAAATGTTGGATGCACCTGTCATGGGCGTTGCTAGTACCAACGCTACTTCCAGAATGACCCTCTGCTGGGCGATCCCATTCCTAAGTGCACTTTTGTTGGTAGATCCTCCTTGACTCTTTGTTGTCGGGAGCATTCTCAAGAACTCTCGTGTTGCTGCACATCTGACTTAGGTGATTTCCAAACACCCCTCATACTCGTCTTGAGCCCATTCTCCAACTACTACCGAAACACACCCAGCCGTCTCTCTTGGAATGTGCTATTGAGAACACCTCTTTGACGCACTGTGCAAGACACCTCTGAATAGCCTTCCAAGCCCACTTGTTGAGCGTGTTGCTATACACCCCCTTTGAGCATACTAATGAGCATTGTGTTGAGCGACCTTCTCTAGACACTTTGTTGTGGAGTGCTCTACCTAAGCACACCTCACCGGGCGCTCTAATGGAGCGCGCCACTAGAGCACACTGACTCTAAGCGCGTTGTCTGCAGAGCGCTCTCCTAATCGCACCTTCGGTGCTTCGTTGAATTCTTCCAAATGCACTGTTGCGGGTCACTTTGCTAGAGTGCACGTTGAGCGCACCTGCAGAAGCTCAGTGTTGTGGAGTGTTTTTCCAAAGTGCTCCCTGAGCTCGCCTCTTCTGAGTGCTTCCCCGGAACCCTCTACGAAACACATCGTTTAGTGGGCGCTCTTCATGAGCGCACTCTCCTGAGTGCTCTGTTGGAGCGTGATTACTAATCATGCTCGTTGAACCCACTGGAATGCACCTTCCATTGGACGCAATGCAGCGGAGCGCTATGCCGCATCGTACCTGGAATGCATCTGTTGAACGTGCCACCTGAATCTTCGAAACGTGCCTTTCAGTTGCCCTGTGAAGTGTGCTTGTCAAGTTCGCTACCACGCAACTATGATAGAGCGCCTCTTCTCCTAGACACCTTCCTACAGAGTGCTTTCCCTAAGGGAGCGCTCTAAGTGCCAACACCTCCCTGTCTATCTGTTTGTTGAGTTCTGCCTTAGCTCACCACCTGCTTGGCCATTTATAGACTTGGGATCCCGTCTTAAGAGGAATGTCATGTCCACTTAGTTGAATTGCCAAAACGACCATCCTTGAAGAGCTACCCAACTTGGGCACCATTCTAACCAACGCCCCACCCAACCGCCCAACAAACTGTCGAGTGGTGCCCATGACTCATGTGAAGTGGCCAATAATTAGTCATGTTTGGTCAAGTTCCCACCTTCACATGGCCCAACAAGTGTTTCTTTTAAGTGCTAGGGGAACCCCACCCATGCTAACGAAAGTGGTTGTAACAATATCTTCATTAAGAAGAACAATTCCTTATTAATTTTAAAATGAAAGATTGTTTTTCCATGATTTTCTTGCCACTAAAAAAGTAAAAATCCAAGGTATTTTAAGTTGACTAACTATAAAAATCATCCTCTTAAAATTTAAAATATTGCCCAATGAGTGAGGTTTTTCTCATACTCCTTGAATTCAACAATTAAAAAGTTCAGGATGATGATATTATAATGTTTAACTACTCTAAAAATTTGTGATCGCTATTACTTAGAGTCTCCTTAAACTAGCCAAAGCTATCAATTTTTTACATTTGTTACGTATAACTAACCATTTATTTTTAATTTTAAAATGAATAAAGTAATATAAAAATATATTCAAGATAAATATAACATCTAATGTATACTTTCAATAAAAAGTCTAAAAAACTTAAAAATAAAATTTAATCCTCTTAGTACATGTCATAGCCACTCTACAAATTTTGATCGCTATGTATACTTTTTGAGTTACTACATATAGGAATCCACTAAATATTTCTAAAAGCATGAAAGAATTCAAAAGACTAACTCTAATGGGAAGGAGAAATAAAACCCTAACCAAAAGGTGGGAATCAAGACCGATTATAATGATTATGCTGATCATGACTTCCACATGAGCAACAGCCAAGAAGAATATACAAGAAAAAGAGAATGAAAAAAAAATTGCAATATGGGAGAGTAGCTAACCATAGTGTCTCGTATCCTTGGAATGAGCTTACTTATCTCTATATTTTGTCTTATGATTAGAACGAAACATAATTCTTCAATTATTTTTAGCTTTTCAATATTAAGGGTTTCAAGATAAATAGTATAAGCATTAAGTTTCCTTAATACTGTAAGTGGAGTTTTATTATGTATTCTCCGTTCCTTTTGAGTTTTCCAGCATTAAATTTTCCAACGGAAAATATGTGAGCATTGTGTTCCATTATGTGTCTGTGTTATGTATATTTGATTTACTTCAATAATATACTTTACTTTCTATTATATCTTTAGAAAAAACAAATATAAATATTGTCCTTTATTTTTTTGAAATCTTCGTATTGATGTACTTTATTTTATTTTTAAATTATTATGAAGAGATTGCCTATACATTATCCAAAACGAAACGGTTTAGATAAATTTTATCAACCAAATAAGATAAATTTTATCTCGATTCAAATAGATTTACATGAAATACTTCATACTTTACGGAGTAACCTACTTACCCGACCATTTGCACCAATCGGATGACCAGCAACGTTGGATGTAACAACTCACAAAAGACAGGTCGTCTGATCGATGCAAATAGTCGGATAAGTAGGTTACTCCATACTTTACAACAAACATATATTTATGCTACAACAAACATATATTTATGCTTGACCTTTTCAAGCTTGAATCCCAATTAGTACTCACGTCACGTTGTTCGTGGGGGAGTTATAATATTTTTAGTCAATCTTCCTTAATTGTCTTTTAACACCAACCTCGTCGCCATGCATTGTCTCAACAATAAAATTAATAATTGGTCTAACATATGTCCAACAACATCATATTGACAATAACCACGAGCCACCAATTAATTCCATAGGGTGCATTCGTTTCAGTCTAGAAAGCGAGCATAAATGATAAAAAAAATGAGTCGTAGACAACTTAGAAGTACGTAGAGAACCCATGCACAATGGCTATCTATATCGTACCCATGACAGCAATACAGTAGCCACACTTAGAATTGAACATATCGTCAAAATATTTTGAGTTTGAAATTAAGTTTTTAGGTAGAAATTTATTAGTTTTTAATGTAAGTTCGAAGACGAGTTTTAATGTGTTTATATGTAAAAGAAGAAGATTGTAAATCAACACGATAGTGAAGAGCGTGTGTGCCTATATGTAAAAGAAGAGATTTTGAATCTTTGTCAATGAAAGACATAGAGGCACTCGACTCATTTTACACTAGTGTCATTGGTCTGATAAATCAACCAAAATCTCATGGAGAAAATATAGAAGATAGAAGGGTTGTTTAAAAAGTTCTTAGAAGTCTTCCCCAAAGATTTGAATCTTTGGTTGTGACCTTGGAAGAAAACAAAGACCTGCCGCAGTTTTCCATTAAATCATGATGTAACAGCCGGGTTTTGACCCATGCTGGATTAAATTGTAAATGATGTAAATAGTGTTATTTAATCATGGTGTGGAGCTCAAGGCAAAGGCCTCACCATTGATTTAGCCTTTTATGTTTCGGGAATTAAAATTGATGTCAATGGTATTTCGTGCTAGCCATGCACATCATAATTTTGGACATCATGTAATTATGCAATTAATAAAAATACCCACAACTATCTATGCCAATGCAACGTTAAAGAGATGGGGGCATGATTTCACAATGAATAGGGAGGGAAATTATTCAAACCCTTGAGCCAACAGAGTAAAGACAAATGTCAATGGGAGAACCCATAAAGCTGTCAACTACCCATTTTGTATTTTGTGCCCAATCATTTATTTCTTCCTAAAATTGGTTGAGGTAGTTAATTCCTTGGGATGGGAAGAGTATGGTAGTCAATTTCGAATAGGGGAAGCCTCCCACTTTTGGAAATTGTGTTTTGACTTATGGGGCAAGTTAATGCTTAGAAATGCATGCCCATCCCATTATTCACCGACATCCTTCATTTCCTCATGCGGCTAAAGCTTGTTGAGCTCTCTCCTTCACGTTTTCTGCAATTACCTTCATTTCCATGGCTGGGAAAGCCCGTTTTTGTATTGCTAAGTGAATGTGCAGCAGAGATTCATGTTTTTGTGTTGTTTCTTCATTTCCTCCATGCCCATAGATTACTTTTTGTGTTGCTCAGTCGATGGGAAGAGATATTTCCCGATTTGTGGGTTTAGGGAGGTCGTTTTTGCTCCCGTAACGTCCATGAATGTTTTGTGAATTCAAATTCACGACTTGGGGGTTTGTAGAGGTTGTTTTTGCCTCTGTGAAGCCATTAAATGTTTTTTTGAAGGAATCGCTCACCTAGGGTTGTTTTCCCTTTCACTAAATTGTTTTTGTTGCCAAAATCGTTTTTGTACAAGGCCGACATGTGTATTTTGTTGTTGTGTGCACCCTTGTGTTTTGTTGTTCTATAAATCCTTACTTGGTATGAACCGTTAGGAGTGGAAGAGCGCATAATTGGATTGATAAAACTAGTGAAGAGAGGAACCTCACAGAGAGATCAAGAGGGGTTGGTTATTCTTCCATGCACACCCTAAAGAGCACTAGAAGGGAAGGTATGGCATGAGGGACTGTTTAGTAGAGAAGGGGATACCTCCTTGTGTTGGGTGTGTAGGTATTGTGGAGGCCAAGAAAGATCTTATGCAGGTGTCCATAGCTCTTTAGTTGAGCTCACTAGCTTAGCAATTCAATCTTTCCATTGCCTTAGCAGCTTGATAAACCCAACTGTGTTTGGTTTGGCTGAGTTTTGATGTGTATTTGGCTATGTCTGAGCATGTTGTTCTCCAGTTCCTTGTGGTAATCATGCCCATATTGGGGGTGGAAGTGGTGCCGAGACATTGACGAGCCCATTCGCCTATGGTTGGGTGGAACGTTGCAGCAACATAGCTAGTCGTGGGACAAATCCTTTTCAAGATAAGTATTTCTTGTGTATTTAAGTTCTGCAACTGTATTTTTTTTAAATAATCATGAATATGTTAAATGCTTGAATGTGTTGAATGTATTTTTCTTCCGCTGTATTTTAATGAATTATACATCTGCATATGTATTTTATTTCAATGCATTTTATGTTTATGTTCATGGGGCTATATTCCTCGGTTGGGTAGAGCAGCAGCAGTGTTTTAGTTGTGTCCTCTCCGGAGTAGTGGGGAGGGGACATGACACATGAGTTACAAGCCTCGCTCATCAATCATGAACATAGAATCATTAGATCAAATACATCATTAGAAGGTGAATTTGCAGCAAAGTCATCTATAAGTCATGGAAGAGGCAGGGATATACATAACACTAGAGGAAGAGGAAGAATTTTTTCCAGATGAGAACGCAACGGCAGTCCCGCAAAATGTTGCTAGTAGAGGAAAAAATAAAAGCCTCGGTTATCCAATTGGTCACATGTTTGATATGTCAAAATTACAATGTCATTGCTACCATAAATTTGGTCATTATGCATATAAATGCATGAAGAAGCAGTATGACTAAGGAAGGAAAATCCAAAACCAATCGAGCAACACCAACATTTCGTCGAGTGCAATGTTAATGGCATGTGCATCACTAATTGAATGTAATGGGGTTCAATAAAGTCCATGTGACATATGGTATTTAGGTTGTAGAAATTATATGACAGGTAATTTAAATTTGTTTTTCAGTTTAGATAAATAAGTTCAAACTCANAATGGTGTTCAATAAAGTCCATGTGACATATGGTATTTAGGTTGTAGAAATTATATGACAGGTAATTTAAATTTGTTTTTCAGTTTAGATAAATAAGTTCAAACTCATGTCACATTTGGAAATAATGTCCAAGTCACTATTTTGGGAAAATGTATTGTTGGTATTCTAACCAAACAGGGGGAGAAAAAGATCATGTCTGATGTTTATCATGTCCAAGGTCTGAAACACAATTTGTTGAGCAATGGATAGTTGATACAAAAAGGTTAGAGAGTCCACATGGAAGACAACCATTCTATGATTAAAGACATACATCCAAGCAATCAATTGATAGAAAAAGTACCAATGAAAAGAAATTGCTTGTTTCCTTTGAGGATAATTCTAGACATGAAAGGAAATGCAATCTCAAGAGTTTCATTCAAGGAAGAAAGCAAAGAAGAAGACAAGTATTATGACAAGAAAGAAAAGGACATCGTTGAAATTCAAGTAGCATTTCAATCAAAGGTTCGGGATGAGTCTTGGTTGTGGCATTTCAGATTTGGACATCTCAATTTTGGTGGGTTGAAGCTACTGCACATGAAGAGTATTGTGAAAGGATTGTCAATGATCGATAAACCACAGAGAGCTTGTGAATATTGCATTTTTGGCAAGCAGCATAGAGAGACTTTTCTAGTTGGAAATTCATACAAAGCACGCACACCACTTGAGATTTTGTGCTCTGATATTTGTGTCCTAATTCAAACATCATCCATTAGAGGCTGCAATTATTTTCGTACTTTTATTGATGACTTCACAAGAAAAACATGGGTATATTTTATAAAACATAAATATGATGCATTTAGTTGTTTTCAACAGTTCAAGGCACTCGTGGAGAACCGGAATGGATATAGGATCAAAATATTAAGGACAGACAGAGGCGGTGAATATGAATCGAATTCCTTCCTAAATTTTTGCAAGTCCCATAGCATACACAAGTAATTCACTACGCGGTATACACCTCAGCAGAACAGTGTCACAGAGATAAAGAACAGGACCACTATGGAGCTGGCAACCAAGCATTTGTCAAATGAATATTGAGTGGAAGAAATCACAACTATTGTATATATTATGAACTGATGTTCGACAAAGAGCTTGAAGAACAAAGTCCCTCAAGAAGTATGGACAAGTATGAATCACAATGTTTCTCATTTAAATTTTTTTAGTTGTGTCGCATATGCTCATGTTCTAGATGACGTGAGAAAGAAATTAGACAACGAGGGATGTTGGTTACTCTGAATACACAAAAGAATACAAGTTGTATGATCATGTCGAAAGGAAAGTAATCATTAGTCGCGATGTTCAATTTGTCGAGAATGAATCATGGGATGGAGTCGTTGAAAATAAATTCAAGATTGTGTCGAATGTCGAGCATGATGACAGAGCGGAGGAAGTGGTTCAAACACCATATGTAAGTCAAAATTTGGCATCATTATCGACTCCCACAATACTGCAACATAGTTTTACACAAGTCGCATCTCAATCTAAGCCAAGAAGCACACCTAAAATTAAACAAACTCCATTAAGGAGTTCATCGAGGTTGACATCAACAAATCCAATAAAGAGAAGAATTCTGCGTGAAATATATGAAGCTGGTACACCAAGTTCATTATCTTTTTTCCATTATTTTCTCAAATAGATGATCCACTAACATTTGAGGAAGCTGTCGAAGAATAAGTATGGGAAAAATCCATGGATGAAGAAATATAATGCATTGAGAAGAACCAAACATGGGAGTTGGTAGAGATGTACCAAAAGATAAGGAATTAATTAGTGTCAAATGGATTTACAAGACCAAGAAAGATGTTGATGGGAATGTGCAAAAGCACAAGGCAATAATGGTCACAAGAGGTTTCACACAACAACTAAGCATATACTTCAATGAAACCTTTGCACTTGTCGCATGCATTGATACAGTCAGAACAGTTCTGGCCATTGTTGCACAAAACAAATGCCATGTTTATCAAATGGATGTTAAATTGACATTTTTGAATGGCTATCTGGAGGAGGAAGTGTATGTGGAAAAAAAACAAGGTTATGAAGTTCTAGTACAAGAGCACAAAGTATAGAGGATGAAAAAGGCACTCTATGGTTTGAATCAAGCTCCTAGAGCTTGGTACAACCACATTGATTCCTATCTCACCCAGTATGGATTTTACAGAAGTGAAAGTGAGCCGACGTTGCATAACAAAGTCAACCAGCAAGGTAACATGTTAATTATCTTCCTGTATGCAGATGATTTAATATTTACTAATGATTTTGGCATAAAGGATTTTAGAACGGTCATGGAATGCAAATTTGAAATGACTTATTTGGGTCTTATGAAGCAACTCTATGAGTGGGGACTTGGAACAACCACTAATAACCAGGTCGAATCTTTTGCACTGCTACAGGGTCTTAAACTAGCCTCCTCTCTACATATTAACGACATCACAAAAACTAAAGAACATGGGGACTTCACTTAGTGAACCTCTCACATAGCACATGCAATCGTGGGATATTAAACAATACCCTTAATTTCGAGAGATATTGACCCAAACTCTTTTTTTTGAAACCCTCTCCCAATACTTAAAACCTCCTCCCCACCCCTTTTTATACCTCAATACTTCAATCCTTATAAAGCACCATACCCACCCCCACCTTAAATCCCTCATCCCCCCAATACCTGCAATATATTGGTTCGATTTTTTATAATTTTAAAACCCACAATATGAACTAACGTGATAGGATATTGGCCAACAAGTGAAGCCCCTGTGCCAAAGAATCAATGGTATTCATACAAAAAAATCAACAATGCCAAGATCCTTAAAGATAATGCAACTTTGCGAGAATAATTTCTAGGATCAAGCAAGAGGAGTTGTTCTCCATGATCAAATTCCTCCATGTGCTAAGGGGGAATAACATCTAGGTGGATAAGTAAACAAACAGTGCCACTAAGTTCAAAATTGGGAAATTAAAAATAAATTAGGGGCTTCTCCATTTCCACATCCCCTAGACTTCCTTGCATGAATCTCAATTGTTATGTGTCAAAGCAAATGCTACAGGAAAAATCACAATGTCAACGACCTCTCCTTCCATAATGTGATGGGTATTTAATAAAATATGTGCATGTCTTACTCTCTTCTCTTCCTTATAATTGAACTCATGGGGAATATCAACAATCTACATTTTGGGATACAATGTAGGTGAGGCGCATGGTGCTTCCTTCCAACCCACCCCTCCAGTGATGAAGTCAATAGTTTCATCTTTATTTAGGTGTGGCTCCTATTCTATTATCCTACTGTTTTATATTTGAATCCTCCATTTACTATATACTCAATCAATTATTTATCTCAACTTGGGTTGGGTCACTCGATTTTGGTATTTTTCGTAGACCTAGTGTGAATGTTCATCTCCCCTCACCCTCTTTATTTTGGAAAATCAGTAGAAAGGTCATCATCCCCCTCATCTAGAAATGTTTTATCTTCCCCAAGAACTTCAACAATGTCATTAGTTTCAGGTATTTTCCTAGCATGGATTGGAAAGTCCCAACTTTCAATTTGATTTTTAGATAAACAAGGAACTCTAATATTACTTGACAGCTCTTTCCTACTAGAAGTCTTATACATTGCATGTTACATGGATTCCTGGAAAAAAATATTCAAAGATATCCTTGACATACATAAGGTCTTGAAAAGACATGATGATTTACTTGAAAACATTAAGCCATATATATTTATAGTCACTACAAAAATGCATGTCAATGACCAACATATCACCCTCCTAGGTACCAATAATGCAAAGGTCATATACATAATTCAAAGGCATATCAAAATCTTGGAAGGGAAAATAATTAGTCAAGATCTTGATCTGAAACTTGAGCATAGGAGTTCAATATGAAATCCACAAACCCAGACCTTCTTCAATTCTACTCTGGGCTATTTTAGAGAGGAAAAAGTGGTGGGACAAGATTTGGACAAAATGGAAATTGACAACACAAACAACTATGGGAATGCAAACAACAAAAATTCCCTTCCTTAATACTTTCTTTGAATATTTTGCAAGTGTAAATTGTATTTAGGATTTTTTGGCATATCTATTCCGACAACATTTTTAGAAATTCCATTGTGAAAGAAATTCAATTCTTTGGAACAAATTTGTGAAAATCTGGTTTGAGGTCACATGCCAAACCTGATTTTTCTCTAATTGTATTTATTTTGCTGTTCAATTCAATTACAATGTTTTCTAATACAAATCTATCCATTCTTGTTAAAAAAAAAAACCTAAGATAAAAGGATTAAAGGAGGTTATGATTGTACACCAAGAAAACTAGAGAGGAGGTAATTATATACATGAATAAAAAAATAGAGATGATTAATATCGAGGGATGGGACTTATTTTATAAGAAACTAGGGAGGCAACAAAGCATGACTTGTTCTTTCCTCCAATGAGTATATGTCTGTTGGGTCTTCTTGGAGTTAACACTTTGTCTATTTTTGTTATTGAGATTTTTGTACGCATACCCATGTGATGTTAGTATTTTTCTTATATGTTACAAGATTCTGGATTTCATGGGCATACCTATAGATATTGAGGAGTTCATCCAAATTCATTTTTTTTTAATTTTAAATTGGCATGGAGAATGTGACACATTTTTCATTAATATTTCCTTTTGAATATGGATTTGATAAATGAACCCTTGTGATTTTATGTGATATTTCATAAAATTATTGGTTTCATTATGTGATAAATAAAACTATGAATAAGACATAAGGATCACACTAGAATTTTTGAACACAAAATTCGATGACTTAGATGTCTAATTTTCGACATATTGTGGTCGGCAAGTCAACAATCCTCTTTGTTTTTAAACGTCGGTTAAATTTCGATAGTTTTTCAACAATGAAAACACTCATCGGAATTCTGACTAAGTTGGCTTCATAGACGTCGAAACTATGGCTACAAATTTCAGTGCATATATTTTGGAAATCTGACTACATTGCTTTGTAGCTGTCGGCAATTCAACAACGAATTCTAGTGCATAGATGTCGGAACTCCGACTAAGTTTTCTTTATATACGTTGGAAATTCGATCACAAATTTCAATGGATAGGTGTTGGAAATAGGACTACATTTCCTTTATAGAGGTCGGATATCCAACTCCTCCCCTTCATCGGTAGTCTAGCAACATTGTCAGATTTAATGTAAACCCGACCACAAATTTCACTTCATTTAGGTCGGATATCCAACGAAGTTTCCTCCAATTTTTCATCAGTAGTATAACCACTTTGTCATTTTTAATGGAAATCTGACCAGGAATTTCACTTCATAGAGGTCGAAAAACCGATGGCACTATGATTTTTTTTATAAAAAATATCCCTTTATATTTGGATTCACAGCTGCAACTCCACTAAAAATTATGCCAACTTTTTCTATTTCGCAATTGCAACTCCACTAAAATTCTCCCAATTTTTACTATTTCGCAACTGCAACTCCACTAAATTATGCCAACTTTTCCTATTTTCACAGCTGAAACTCCGCTAAAATTCTACCAACTTTTCCTATTTCGTAGCTGCAACTCTGCTAAAATTTTGCCAATTTTTCCTATTTCACAGCTGTAACTCTGCTAAATTTTGTCGACTTTTCCTTCTTTCGCAGTTGCAACTCCACTAAAATTATGCCAAATTTTCCTATTTCGTAGCTACAACTGCGCTAAAATTCTACCATTTTTTCCTATTTCACAACTACAACTCTACTAAAATTTTGCCAACTTTTCCTATTTCATGGTTGCGACTCTGCCAGATATTTTCAATTCGTGGCTGTGACTCCGCTAATTCGTCAGCCACAAGATTGTTATATGTCCACTAGTTTCTGTCATCCTGCTCAAGTCTCCACGAGGAACATTATATGCTCATCTGATCGTCATGTACTTTTGTGCCAACATGGATGTACTATATCTGCCCAGTTGACAACGACCAACTCACTGAAGAATGTGCGTATTTATATCCTCATGAATGATGCGACCATGAAATAACACCACCATGGAAGGATGATGGCTCAACATTATATTGAAATGTATAGGTTCTAATCATAACCATAATTAGGAATTCTTTGACACAGCATCAAATATCTAACCATGGCGTTAGTCCTCGTTACCAAACCTTGGTTAGCTCTCCAAAAGGGAAACACGTAAAAAATTTATCGCCCATATTCATGATATGACCATCATTCTACACAACTCATGCAATATCCAGCTAATCAATTTTATCCCATAACCGTACCAATTTCCAAAAATAACCGTGCCAAGTTTTTGAAAATACCCAATTGAACTTCAGTTATCCATTGCATGTTACTACATGTTGTAACTCCAACTTCGGAGTCTGGTAATTCTTGCATTTTTTAACAAAACTTACAGAAAGGAAGCAATATGGGTATCCCAACGAGACACAAACCTAAAAACATAGAGTCTCTGCGTGAAAATGGGGAAGTATTTACCATCTTTCAGGAATTCGGGTGGACAGAGTACTTCCAAAGATTAAACAGCTTCCATGTGGATACAACACTGCAATTTTCTCTAAACTTGACTGATACTCACTCAACAGTTAGAGGATTGCGGATAGATGTTACAGAAGCAATTGTTGTGGAAGTGATAGGTTTACCAAATATTGGGACGAGATGGTTTGGTTGAAAGGAGCCCAATTCTGCCGTAGTACATGAATTTCTTGTAGCAGGCAAAATTGTTTAGCCCAGAGGAAGGGGAAAAGCACTGGAGTCACTTCCAAGACCCTAGGATCAAGTTCCCATCTTTCTAAATAAATACATGACTTGTGAAGGCAAGTACCGAATCGTTTATATCTCTAACTTTATCCTACTGTCCCATTTATGCCATGATAGATTACTCAATATGCCATTTTATCTCCTAAGATCCCTACAAAGCCTCGATAAATATGTAAAAGCATCTTGACATCCCATAGCTTCCCTAAAAAATCATGGATTTATCAAATTGTTAGTTTTGAGGGCCCTTGCACATCAAAATTTAACATTGGAACAATTTGCTCCTAGGCCAAGGAAAGAATGGGAACATGTATTGGAAATAGAAGGTATTGGGGAAGAAAGTGATGAGCCGAGCTCCTCAGGTTCAGCTGGGGGGAGGAATGGAATGTTGGTGGACCAATTGGAGAATGTTCAAGAGGAAGGTGTGAGAGAAGTTGCAACAGCATAAGATGAAACTGGAGCAGCTGTAGAAGATACGACATTAGAAGTTGTAACTCTTGAAGCTGCAATGGAAGAGGAAGGACATTATACAAAGGCAATATAAAGAGGGGAGGTATAAATCCTGAACGTTGAATCCTCCCTAGAAATCAGGGGAACCATAATTCAAGAGGATTAATTTCTTTTTGAAACTGGGAAAGTTAGTGAATTTTCCATCCCTGCTTCTGAAAGTGTGCAAATTCCCGTGTCATGTAGAAGAAGGAAAATACCAAGTGTTAAGAGCCATTCATATAGCCCTGCAAATAGGAGAAGGACTAGGGATTCTACTGTGGAAGAAGCGGTACATGTAATAGGGGAAAATGTTGAAATTCCTATTCTAAAACCCCGAGCATCCGTTGTTACAGAAGAACCCATTGCAAGTGAACCTCAAATTGAAAATTTACTTTTTGAGAATGAACTGTTAAAGGAAGAAGTACAAACGCTCTGAGATGAAGTGCATAGGTTGCAAGAAGCTTGCAAAAAGTGGACGGTGCAGATGTTGAACAACTTGGATGAAGCTGTGAACCAATTGGAGAATCCACCTTCTATTTTGAAGGATGGTGAACATGATGAACTACTATGCCATGAATGTGGAGATCTATTCAAACTTGCAGGGTATAGAGTTACAATGGTGGATCTAATAGCGTGGAAATTAGCACAAGAAAGGCAAGGGAGAGAAAAAATACCTACTACAAAATTGATGGAAGAAAGGAAGCCAAGGTTGAGAATAACTCTTGATCATAAATTGCAAGAAAAAGAGAAAATACAGTCCCAAAATTCAAAGGAAATTGAACTGATTCCATATCAGTATCAGCAATTTTAGGACATTTATGAATTGATGCAGGATCAAACATATCAGCAGTTAGGGGGTACATAAATATTTGCAACCTAAAAGCATTGAAATAATTGTGGAACATGAGACTATTACACAAAAAACCGACACTCCAAGGATCTAACATTGTATTAACAGCTCAAATAGTGTGTACTTTAAGTGAATCATAGAAATTGGATGTTGTCACACAAGAACCAACATCCTCAAATTTTTTTTTTCTGAAGATGCAACTCAAACTGAAGTTGTTGGGGCTGAAACACAGAAAAGGGATGTTGCTACACAAGAACCAACATCCTCAAAATTGTTTGTTGAAGCTGCAACTCAAACTGAAGTTGTTGGCGCTGAGACACAAAAAAGGGACGCTGCTACACAAGAACCATCATTCCCAAAATTGTTTGTTGAATTAGCAACACAAATAGAAGTGCTCAGATCAAGGTTTGAAGTATAGATTTTGTTGCGTAAAGGAAAATGAGAGGCTAAAAGAGGAAAGGAGCAAGATTTGGAAAAAAAACTCTATATATTGCAACTTGAGCTCAGTAAATGGAAAGGTCGTACCATCCTGATGGGGAAATGAATGATCTCCTTGTCTGAACATAGGAGGATTATCCAAGAGCTTAAGGATAAATGGGATGAAGAACTATCCCAACGGGACAATTTTCAAAAGGAGCTACAGGAATTGAGAAAAATTAAGTTCCTATAAGAACAAAAAGAACAACTGGGTAAGGACATGTACAACGTAATACAATAATTTTTGAGTTGCAGAGATCCATCCCCATCTTATCCAGTGTTCTTAAATGAACATATGGTCTTGTTTAAAATTAGAGAACTAAAAGAAGGGAGACCCTATCAGCCATATTCAACCACTAAGTTCTTGGACACCTTCATTAAGAGCGATTTTTTTAGATCAAAATTTGCTATGTGAATTTTTTTGCTTGAAAGAGCATGCCCTATGGATGTCCACTCCAATCTAGTTCCTTATTTGGGAGATATTCAGGGAAGAGAATTTACTTCATTTGTTACCAATCATATGCATTGGTGGAGTGCCATTTAGATCATACATAAGAATGAGGAGACTTCCACCCTTTGGGTTTGAAGTGATCCCCAATATCCAACATCATTAAGAATCATGCATATGAGACAATTACAATCTCCTCAGAAGGCTAGTCAGATGGAAGCCTTCCAAAAAGAAGTCGTCTCTTCCTATTTCAAGTTGATTTCTCAACAAGAGCTCTTTGCAAGAGAAGGCATCCAGGGTAGATAGGATGCTTCTTCTGTTTTTTAGAGAAAGAGATCCATACTGTGTTGAAAAATTCAAATATGCCCCATCCCAGTTTCCCTGCTATGTTGCTTGTATTAAAACTTGTGAACCTAGTTGGCTAAGACTAAGATTTAAGTTTCCTATTTTATGGTGGCCAACAAGAAAATACCGGAGCATGTACCGACTAACTAAGAAGGTAGATAAACAATGTTGGGATGATTGAATTGCATGCAATGGGTTCAGGAATCCAGAAGAGCAATATGAACCTTCTTTCAATCTTACCCATCTCCACTAAAAGAGTTTTGAATCGAAATCAGATTCAGACTAGTTGGGTCCCGAAATAGGCCTTTTTTCCTATACCTATCAATTCCTTTTCCTCTGTTTCACCTTAATTTTCCATACCCCAGGCAGATATCTTTCCAAGATAAGAATGGATCTTGACAGGTATAATCTATTATTGCTTTATTCTAATAATTCCTAACATTGACTATGATTATGAACTTGATCTTTTGATTTGTGATAACTAATGTCGGTTCAATAAAGATAGTTCAAAGCCTTGAAGGATTGCAGGTGTAGAAGCCTGCTGAGCATGAATAAGAAAGGAATGTTTGGTGTCACCTATTACTTCCTGGAGCTGGTTCCACGCGTTGATGTAACAACATGAGTATCTTTGCACGCGGTCATTCAAGGTTGGGTATTGCTGAGACAATCACGACATCTCCCCTTCCAATCAAACGAGTCCGTTTGAACCATTCATCACTCGGAGTAACAACGCAATCCTAGATGCCGACAACTTGATTCAATTATATTTATGGTTTCAACTGTTTTTGTTGTAACATGACACCCTAAAGATCATAGATCTTCATGGCTTCCCGATACTAGTGGATCTGGATTATGGCACATGTGTATAAGTATGGAGAAGCGATCTAAATCAAGGGTTCTTTCATTGGATGTTAGCATTTGATTATAAGAAGTTGTAACAGAGATTACTATAACTGTGGTTTTACTTTCCTAATATAAGGAGCAACAACTCTGCATATATTTCTGTTCTAATTTGTGTTAGTGAGCAACATCTCTATTAGGAGTCCAGGGCCCGACTTCTCATAGAGATCGCTGAGTTAAGTAGATGCCTTAGTTTTGTTTATGTTAATCTGGTGTGGAATTACAGTAGGATTATTTACAGCAGGCTGCAACAGTAGTTAAAGATTGCAATTTCCTTTGGCTTGATGCAACAGTGTGGTGTGACAGTTGACTGTGTCTATTTTTATTTTTATGCAAGTGTGTTAGAACACTATTACAATCAAGCTCAACTATGATTTTTAATGTTAATTATCTTTCTTAGGATTTTCTGAATTAGATGGTTATGGTTTGGGTTACTGTAGTCTAATATCTTTAGGGTTTGATTTCTTGCAAAAGTAATTTTAGTTCATTTATTCTTAGATTGGTTAATATTGGATTGCTATCGTAGGAAGGTAATAGTCCCTTGGATTCTTAGATGGATAATTTAGATTAGCTTTAGCAATGAGTTGAGCTTGGATGAGCAGTCAGGTAGTATATGTGATTTATATTCATTTGATCAACTGCTCAAGTGTTTATGCATAGATTGTGTGTAGTTACCTTTGAAATAAAAGACATCCTCAGGTTGATAATTTATGTTACGATAGTTTAAGTCATTTAATTAATTAGAAAATTAAACTTTCCAACAACATCTAGGTCCATCCTTCTATGGTCTAATATAATCAAACCAATGTGATTGTTGGAATATACCTAATAGCTTAGGTATCACATATAACCGAATAATTAACATCGAAAACAATGAACAACTATTAGTCAGAACTTCATACGTGGACAAGTAAAATTTTCCCGAGATGGTACACAACTCACACCGATGAACTTGTCACTTGTGACTTACCCTCATTTTTTCATTTGTCACTTGCATATGTTTCATTGTTTTCCTATTTACTTGATCATGAGCAGTATATTTGGAGTAAATAACTCATTATGTAAGATTCCATGATTGAAATGAATTAATTTTATGGAATGATAACAACTTAGAAAATTTGGTATTTTAAATCGATTGTGGAATATTTGATGATATATGATATATGCCACATATATGTTAACTGAATATGCAAATTTTCTATTTGGTTGTAGTGTGAGGTCATGGTATGGGAATCTCGTAAACTCCACTAAGGCTTTTGTTGCTAGCTTTATTCCTTTACGTATCTTGACATAGGTAGGGATTTTCTTCAAGTGTATTGTTTTTCATGTTCTTATATACCCGCTCTGGAAGCTTTCTCTATCCGTGCACCCCAGTTAAATATGCCTTACGCTTCGAACCTTGTTTTATGTCCGCCCGCTACAGACAGCAGCACTTCTCGGGGGTCTGATAGGCCCCCGGATCCTGCGACAAGTCTCAGGATGCTAAACTTTATATAAGTCACTTAGAACTTGGTTACACCTATGAGGTGACTCGATGATGTTACTCCTTGTTTGGGAATGATCGCTAACGCTTTCCCCCATGATTGAGTACCCCTAACGCTCGATACTCCTTGTTTGGGAATATGTGGCATGTGCCGCCTATCAATTGAATTTAAGATAAAGTTATTCAAATAAAATTTAAAATAAAGGATGTTTTTCCGTGCGTGCTATTGGGAATTTAAATTAGGCTACAAATTTAATTTAATTACTATTGTACATAAGTTGAAAAGACTCTTTCTATCAATATCTACAGGGATTAATTATTTTACTTACACTCTTAGCAAAGAATGGTTTTAGAGAAATGATGTTCTATTTTAGAGAAATGATGTTCTACGTGTCATTCTGGGTTTTTTTTTTGTTTATTACGGTATTTGCACTTCTCATAATTGGATTTAGGGACCAACGAGATGATAGAGACAATTTGCACCATGGTGGATGGATGGAAATGATCATGACTTTGGTGTACTCTACTATTATTGATGTTTGTTTTGTTCCTATTGGCCTTAATTGTATTTATGGTGATTAATCGTGTTTTGGAACGTTATTCTGAGCATTATTTCACTGCTAATGACACTAATTGATAAATAAAAAATTAAATAATAGAATAGGATTTGCAACTATAGTGAAGTGAATTTCATTCATTCTATGACTAGAAAAGGTAAATAATGGGTGCACAATGCCATATATGAATCCATTTTTTTCAATCAAGCAACAACTTTACTTTTATAGGGATTGGAAACCATTTTTGTTGTTGTGTTGTTGTTTGATGTTTTAAATTGTTGAATTACAGAGACTATCAAAATTTGGTTATGGATTGTCTTTTCTTATTCAAGTGGTTTTATTGTTGGACTTCACTCATACATGAAATAATGCTCGGGTTTCAAAGGATGATCAATTTTGGTTAGTATTTTTTCCTCCCACTCTTATGTGGATCTTGGGTAGAATTCATTCAACTATGCACATATTTAATATCGTTTCTTTTTAAATGAGTATATGTCACTTTGCAGGTATATAGAATTTCTTTTTGTGCCACTTGTATGTTTGTTACATCGCGAAAAATCCATTCTCAAGATTGCTCTTCCATTATTTCAGTTGTCAAGACATGAATGTAATCTCAATACATTCTTCATTGTGCTAATATTAAGTCCGGAACTTGTATTTGTAGTTGTTGAATTGCATCCTAAGGTAAATACATTAATCTCTTCAATTTTGTGTTCTAAGATGTTTAACATCAAGCAATGCTAAAGCATTTTGTATGTTCCCAATTTTAATAGGAATAAGCCAAAGTTTGATCTTAATATTATTGAGAATGGTCTAAATCATTTCAATTTTGTTTGATGCTAACATTTATTATATTTGTGTTGTTCACAGAAACTCAATACTGATAGATAGAATATCAAATTATGAAATGGTTGGTAAGGGTATTGCTAAACTATATTATTCTAGTTTCATTGTATATTTTAATGGGATTCCTATTGGATCTCCATTTATTATAGTTTAATTGCATATATTTAACTAAACTTAATTTTTAGTGTGAACTTTGATTGAGTTTGAACTTTGATTCTTTTTTGAAGGGTTCCATCTCAATGGAAGAGCACATGCCTTACAGGAAGCAGGTTGGTGGTTTGATTCCTCTATGCCCTATCTACAACAATCAATGACTAATTAAATGATCAATTAACAAGAATAAATAATTAAATAACTGATCAATTAATTTCACTTAATGACTAACTAAATGACCTGTTAACAACAAGCATTAATGACTAAATAAATGACTAAATACATGACCAGTTAATAACAATCAATGACTAACTAAATGACCAATTAATAAAAATCAATGACTAAATAAATGACCAAAATACAACAATTTAGTCATGTATTTAGAACACATTAGTCATGTATTTAGTCATGTTATAAATGACTATTAGTCACGTGACTAAATTTAGTTATTTATATGTGACTTTTAGTAGTTATTTAGTCATTTATCTAATTTTTTCTACTAGTTGGTTTTATCTTGGAATCCATCCTTCAAATAAAATATATCTAATCAATGTTCAAAGCAAAAAGGCATCAATCAACAAATATTCATCCCAAAGTCAATCAACCCTAAATCGAGTCATCATGATTCATATAACATAATAAATTCAAAAATTTCTCTAACAGGGGAGTAAATTCAAGACTAATAAATATCATTTAGTGAATTGGAACATCATGATATATCCAAAATATAGGGGTGGTTTCTTAATAAAGTACCCAACTCTAATGAATATTGAACTTGGATAAAAAAATATTTGGTGATTAATCACTGTGATAAATGGAATGGTTTAAGAGAGTTATTTAAAAAAATACTTCTATGGAACAAGGAGGAGATATTTTAACAGGATGTTATTGGACAAAGGGGGATATCATATATGTAAAATGTTGAAGCTTGTAACTCCCCTCATACAAACCAAACTCAATTGGATCCAAGGAAACATGAAAGAAATCAACATCTAGGATGTTGGGATTCTTGGCATCCCCCTGAGTGTAAAACAAGAATTAAATTCACTTATATATTAAAAGGAGGGAGATGTTTTCACAACTCTGCAAGAAATATCACAATTGACTATTGATGGCAAGCAATGGATAGTTTGGGTTCTAGAGGTTCCCCCTCACCTCACCAATATTTCCTCATATCTCTTTGCTTCCATATATCGATGTGCACCAATCATCCACATCCCATATTCGGCAGGTTTGGGTGTTTCATGGTATTTAGTCAAATTAGGATATGACCAATAAATACACTTCCTAGCTCTTCCTCTGTGGTCTAGATTGTGGGAGAAAAATTTAGCATGGTGATTTCCTTCCCAAAATTAAATTTTCCTATTGATTTCTCACTCATGGGAAATCACTTACAACATGAAATACAAAAAAGAAAGGAATCTAGGGACATTCTTGGTGCATCCTTTGTTAGTCCTATGAAGAAACTCAATATCATCTCTATATTGATGGTCACTATACTAAGTTGGTCTAGAACTGTACTTTTTGAGAGACTAAATTAGATAGGTTGAACCCTCTAACCATTTGGATAGAAATGTTCACATTATAGAACAAAGGTTATAAAGGGTCCTTCAAAGATAGGCATCTTCTCAAACATTCCTAGTAGTTGACACCAAAATTCATTTGTTGGAAGGTTTGGCTCAATAGGAATGAAACCATTTTCCAATAAGAAAGAGATCCCTTGAGGAAAACAACATTTAAATCCAAAAGTTTAATAATGGAGATCCTAATAGAAAAGGTTTTAAGTGGGAAGATCCAACAATGTTTAGATAACATGGAATGCAATTGGTTGGCACACTTCATCCTTGTTAGCATATTTGTTCTAAAATAGATCTCTCCCAAATTCAAGCATCTTCTAGAAATGGAAAATAAAACTTTAAAGTGAGGAGTTCACAAATTAGTAATGGAATCATATAAGTCATGTTCTCTATTTTTATGGATCCTCCAAGAACAATCTAGGGTTGGCAGGAGTGAAGGGGGAGGGGAGTCCTTATTAATGTTGATGGAAATAAAAAACTACTCTCTGAGTGGGGCCTTGGAACAACCACTAATAACCAGGTCAAAGCTCTTGCAATCCTATAGGGTCTTAAACAAGATTACTGTCTACATATTGGAAACATCACAACTATTAAATACTCAATGATATTCATACCAAAAATTAACAATTCCAAAATCCTTAAAGATGCCAACTTTGCGAGAATAATTTCTAGGATCAAACAAGAGGAAAAGTTGTTCTTCATTATCAAATTCCTCTATGTCCTAAGGGGAAATAATCATTGAGGTGGATAATAAAAAAAACAACACCACTAAGTTCAAAATTGGGGAATTAAAAATAAAGTAGGGGCTTATCCATTTCCACATCCCCTAGAACTCCTTGCATGAATATCATTTTTTATGTGTCAAATCAAATGCTACAGGACAAATCACAACATCAATGACCTCTCCTTCTGTAATGTGATGGGTCTTTAATCAAATATGCACATGCCTTACTCTTTACTGTTCCTTGTAATTGGACTTATGGGTATTATCGAAAATCTATATTTTGGGATACAATGTAGTGAAGGCTCAAGGTGCTTCCTTCCAACCCACCCCTCTAGTGATGAATTCAATAGTTTCATCTTTATTTAGGTGTTGATCATGTTCTCTCATCCTCATCTTTTCTCTTTGAAGCCTCCCTTTACTATACTCAATGAATTATTTATCTCAACTTGGGTCGGCTCACTCGGTTTTGGTATTTTTCTCAAACCTGGTCTCATTTTTTTGTCTCCCCTCACCCTCTCTATTTTGGAAAATCAGTAAAAAGTCTATCATCCCCCTCATCTAGAAATGTTTTCTCTTCCCAAGAACTTCAATAATTCCATCACCTTCAAGTCTTTCCCTCACATAGATTGGCAAGTCCCAACTTTCAATTTGAGTTTTAGATAAATAAGAAACTTCGATACTACTGGATAGATCTTTCCTACTAGAAGTCTTATACATTGCACATTAGACGGATTCAAGGAAAAAATATTCAAAGATATCCTTGAAATACATAAGGTCGTGGAAATACATGATGATTTAGTTGAAATCATCAAGCCACATAAATTTATAGTAACTACAAAAATGCATGTCAATGACCATAGATCACCCTCTTGGGTACCAATAATGCAAAGGTCATATACATAATTTAGAGGCATATCAAAATCGTAGAAGGGAAAAAAATTTATTCAAGACCTTGCTCTAAAACATGAGCATATGAGTTCAATATGCAATCTACAAACCTAGGCATTCTTCAGTTCTACTTCAGGTTATTTTAGAGAGGAAGAAGTGGTGGGACAAGATTTGGACAACATGGAAATCAACAACATAAACAACTATGGAAATGCAAACAACAAAAATGTCCTTCCTTAATACTTTCTTTGAATGTTTTGCAAGTGTAAATTGTAGTTAGGAGTTTTTTGGCATAGCTATTTCGACAACATCT
Organism: Pseudotsuga menziesii; assembly: GCA_001517045.1. Taxonomy (NCBI): domain Eukaryota; kingdom Viridiplantae; phylum Streptophyta; class Pinopsida; order Pinales; family Pinaceae; genus Pseudotsuga; species Pseudotsuga menziesii. The sequence continues at coordinate 27,547 of LPNX010585547.1, forward strand.
TTAGAAATTCTACTGTGAAGGAAAATTCAGTTCTTTGGAACAAATTTGTGATAATATGGTTTGAGGTCACATGACAAACCTACTTTTACTCTGCTTGTATTGATTTTGTTGTTCAATTCATCTACAATGCTTGCGAACACAAATCTATCCATTCTTGTTTAAAAAAGGAAAAACAACTAATATAAAAGGATTCAAGGAGGTTATGACTGTGCACCAAGAAAACTAGAGAGGATGGAAATATATACACAAATCGAAAGTTAGAGATGATTAATGAGGAAAGGGCCTTCTTTTATAAGAAATTAGGGAGGCAAGAAAGCATGACTTGCTACTTCCTCCAATGAGTATATATATGTTGGGTCTTCTTGGAGTTAACACTTTATGTATTTTTGTTATTGAGATTTTTGTACGCATACCCATGTGATGTTAGTATTTTTCTTATATGTTACAAGATTATGGCTTTCATGGGCATACCTATGGATATTGAGGAGTTATCTAAATTCAATTTTTTTAAATTTTGAATTGGCATGGAGAATGTGACACATTTTTCATTAATATTTCCGTTTGAATATGGATTTGGTAAATTGGCCCTTATGGTTTTATGTGATATTTCATAAAATTATTGGTTTCATCATGTGGTAAATAAAACCATAAATAAGACATAAGGATCATTAACAAAGTACTTAAATGATATCTTATATAATGAAGACATAAACCACATGAAATGTTTTGATATGGGCACCTATGTATATGTTGAAGAAATGACATAAATGACATTGTCCCCACCAAGGTTCAATACCCATGATCATCTTGACATGACACCTATAGGAGTATCAAAATTTACTATAATGAAAAAAGAAAAAATTATAGAAATGCATTACGAAAGAATAATGAAAGAATGAGGGAAGACAAACAAATCTCACTTTAATGAGTTATAAGATTTTTTTTCATCAAATATGACCAGATAACTCGTTGTCAAATTTAGGAAAGAATGTGTTTGATTTAATGCATTGTATAGCAATAATCATGGAGACAATAACGTCTATTCTTTGAAGATTAATAAAGTAAAAAATTGTATTCAATATTGAAGAATTATACCATATACATAATACTTTTAAAAATATCAATAGTAATTATAACAAACAAAAATACCACTAATAACTTTAAATTCTAGACCATTTGCAAGTCGGAATCAAGTGAGACATTTTTTGCTGAAATTGCAATTTTGGTTGCAAAAATGGATTTAGCATCCTCGAAAACCCATGAAACACCCCAATTATGCAATTTCAACAACCTGAAACAGTAATTTCAACAATTCTTGCTGAATTTTAATAAAAAATTTCGAAAAAAAATTGGTGCAAATAGTCTCAAATCTAGCTTACTTCTTAACATAATACTTGAAAACTTAGTACAATAATCCAAAAATTAAAAAAAAATATTTAAAATTATATCAAAACTCTATATATATTAGTGACATTCTAAGAATTATTTTTAGAGAGAATGTTCACATCTCGCATGATCACACTCCATTAAATCTAGGATGAAATACACAATTATATATCTAATGTTAATAACGTACAAACAATAATCAATGTAATGTGAGTGGTTTTGATCCTTCTTCATATATTTTTGCAATCTTATTTCAATAAAAGTTGAACCAAGGACTTTCGAATATTAAGTCGAGATTGTATTCAAATGAATATTTATTTTGTTGATTAAATATGGAATTTCACCACGGATAAGTTACAATATACCAATATCCCGTACGCTAATTTATCCCATGTGGTATTACATGGGAAACATCATGGTTTTTTATCCCATTGATGTACTCTTCTTAGTTTAGAGTATTAATCTGATATTTATTTAAATCTTTTCTATTTTTATGTGTATCAATATTCTTTCTAGTCTAAAGTCTTAATCTAATATTTATTTAATCTATTTTTTAATGTGTTTATCAATAGATACAACAACTAACACTTATTTAATCCTTTTGATTTGTATGTATGCATAAGTAGATACAATAATGGTATATTTTTTTTTTTGTAACTAGGAGAATCAACAACTGGGGATGGGATGGTACTCACGTGACACGGGGTTCAAGGATCCAATCCCGCTATCACTATACCCTTAGATGCATCCATAAGGCCCGAACCATGGCACATGGGTAAATTTGAGGGGATTTGAACACGAGACCTTCCAATTACAACCAATTTCAACAATTCCACTTTACCACTTGCTCTGCCCCTCTCTGGCACTTCATATTGGTATGTTAATGTGCGGAAACCTTATTTTTATATTTTGTCATTTATGTTTTGATTTTTATATAAATAATGACTTTGTCATAATCATAGTTATAAATATTTTTATTAATTGTTTATAATTATGACTTTGTCATAATTGTAAAGCAGCAAACCTTTTGATGTTGGATAAAAAGAAGTTCATCTTTGAAACTTTAGTCATTCCTGTTATCTTGTATGGATGTGAGGTTTGGGGTTGCAGCATCTCTAGAGAATCCTGGAAAAAGATTGAGCAAATCTAGAAGTGTTTTATAACGTATAACCCCAAAATTAAAAGCAATACACCCTATCCTATTCTCTTTATTAAAGTGGGTCTTTCCCTTGTCGAGAGCCTAGCTTTGACTAGGCTCCTGTTGTACAAGCACAAAATCAATAACATGTGAGACCATAGACTTCCTAAGCTAGCTTTAAATTCCAACCAAAACCACCTAAGGCTCAAGCGAGGTTGGTATAAAGATACCAGGGCCTGGTTAAACCATTGGGAGATTGACGAAAATGTTGCATTGCAAAATATTAATAACATTAAAAATAATGTTACTTCTAAGTTTAAAGAGAAAATGTGGTGTGTGAAAAATTTAGAGGATAAAAGAAAATTAAGATATTATAAGGAGGTCATCAACCCTACTCTAGAAGATCAAAAGTATCTCTATGTTTTAACTAGTTCAAAGAAAAAATTAATATAGCCAAGATAAGAACAAACTCTGATGAGCCTCATAGTGAAACAAGTCGTTGGAAAGTTCCTAAAACACCATGGGTGGAAAGAATCTGCCATCTCTGTGAGAATAGGAATAGTGAGGATGAAAATCACTTCCTCTTAGATTTCCCTATGTACACCCACATTAGATCTCAGTTTCATAATCTTTGTTGCAATACCGACCTTCCTAGCTTTTTAACATGTCAAAATTATAGTAAGCTCGGGACGCTTCTCTCCAAGCTCTTTGAGCATAGAAATACAATTTTAAAACAAAATAAATAATTTGTTTCTTTAGGTTTGATAGAACAAAGTTTGGTCTCAGTAAACGTTAACCATCATCATCATCATCATCAATAATATTAAGATTTTTACAATAAAACAACTTTAATTATAGAATACAAAAATTATTCTAAAATCTAATAATGTACATTAAGTAAATTACATGAGCGTTCACTACTGTATTATGTGAATTATATAAATATTTCAAATTTAAATGACTTAAAATATATTTAATTTTTTATGTAATAAATGAAAAGAAAAAATACTTCCATACCATATCAAAGATATCAAAATACATCATGAAAATACCATCAAAGATATCAAAATACATCATGAAAATAAGATCACACATATTGTAGCAAAGCACACGAGCACTAATTTTTTGGAACATATGCTTATTCGATATAGCTTTAAAATTCTATACAATAAGAAATTAATATCTATGGAAACAACATAAATAGTTATGTATGAAGATATCTTTATGTGAAAGGATCTTTTAAACATCTTTTCCATGATGAATTACTTGTAAGCTCCAGGTACTCTAAATGCTAGGTATAATTGCTTAGTTTCTTAATGTAATTAGAGAATTTTACTATCGATAATAAAAATATAAATACATGTCTATGGAATTTTGGTGTTTTCATAGGAACTTAGGTTAATTTGATCATAGTTGGGGATACGAATGAAGACATTGTTGATACATTTAGATATATTTGGAGGGATATTAAGAAGTTGATTCAAGCATAGATGATAGATGCTTACAAAACAATTGAGTCAAATATAAAAATTAAATCTTATTAGTCCCTGCCCTTCGGCATAGCAGGGACTCTATGAATCGGCTTGCCGCCGTTTTGTTTAATAGGCACGGAAACCAAAACCATTAATTAACATTTATCCTAAGTTGTTTTGCAAATTATAAATGAAAGCTTTTTATTTCACTAATCAATATGCAACGGCTGTTTGTTTCACCAATCAAACAATTCCCCTTCTTATTTGGCCTCATTTCGAGGCGGACTATGCATTTTTGCTCTAATTCTTAGCTTAAAAATAAGGTTGTTGAATCAATTTTTAACAAAGACAAGTAATGCTAGCAATTTGTCCTAGCATTACCTCTAACATTTAATGTTATTATACAATACACAATTCATTGATGTTATTATACAATCCATCCTTAAACACGTTGCTTTCTTCACCGCTTGAAATCCTTGGCGACTTGTGTGGCATGCATATGGACACATGTACAGTGCCTTGCATGTCATGCTGAAGCAGGCTTCCTTCACCAATTTTCAGATGTTGTTTTTGTTTACCATTACTTCTCCTCAGCATCGAAACTCGGCTGTAACAAGAATCATCATTACTTCTCCTCAGCATCGAAACTCGGCTGTAACAAGAATCATCATTTTTAAGATGCAATTGCAGATTTGAAAGATTTGAAAGCATAACAGAGTTTGTAGCAAAAATTTAAAAGAACAAAAGGCAGAAGGAAGACATACCATGGAACAGTTGGGGAGGAGAGCTCTGCATGACCGTTAATAACCTCTCTCTTGTAGCCCAGAATCACTGACTTATGCATAGTTGATCATAGTCTCCTCATAAGCTCGTAATAAACTTTTTATAGTAGTATTGCAAGTCTCTAGAAAGTAGGAAGGAGACGCTGAAGAAGATCTCTATGGAAGGCTACGTTTCTCTTAAGCCTCCGATATCGGGTTCTACCTTTCATGGGCAAGGTAAGGAAGTATTTTTGAAGAAATTTCTTCAAAACCTGCATTTTTCTATTTCAAAGTGTAGAGATTTCATTTTGATTTTTATTACGAGACAGTAAAATCCTCAATTCTCCATTGACCGACCAACCAGGGTTGGGATATGTAATAACAATTCTTCCACAATGGCCTTGTCATGGACAAGGACTACGTATTCGATTTCTTTGTGCGGGGTGAACACGGATTAGAATGTCTCTGTCAACAAAATTTGTCACCGTTCGACCTCAGCAAAAACAGAAAAATAGTAAAGAGGATGGGATTTCGATGTCGGTTATGTTGCACATTAAATGAATCTGCAGATGAAAAAGACTATGTATAGAAATTCGTGGCTGGAAAAACAAATTTGAGAATAATGCAAACAAGCCGACGCAAGCATGCAGAGTTTTGGCAAGTTGTTTTAGACGTTTTCAAGAAACAGTTGTGAGTGAATTATTCGTTAAGCCAGTGCTGTAACAAAAAGCTTTGGAGACATTTTATCAAAAAAAATTCTTACCCCATCAAGAACGTCATAATGCTTAATAAGAGCTGGTTTTAGGATATCGACAAGCTGCTCTTTAGTTAAAGGGGTGAGCGACAACTTTTTCTGTGAGTTCGGGGGTGTTTGAACCCTGCAATTTTTGTTTCTTCCTTTCTTTCGCATCTGTTCCTTCATCATATGAAAGCTTCTAAAAGCAGCTTCTCTCTCTTTTGATATTGGCAAACATAGAAAGAAAATCTCGACCTTAAAAAACACCAAACTCTACAGCATTGTCATAAAATAGTCATGTGCTTATAACGTGGAAAGACGAAATTCTCTCTAGATTCTTGCAATTATCTATTATAAAAGAATATGGCAAACATGTTAAGTGACATGAACGATAATCTGCAAGCTTCTAAAAGCAGACTCTCTCTCTTTAGGTATTTGCAAAAGAAGGCATCACTTCTGTGTGCTGCAATCCTTGTGAAACATATGAAAAACAACTCTGGATTTTGTCTGGTTAAAGCTTCGCAGACGTGGGTCTACCCGTCCTTCTCCAACAGCGATGCCTTCATTCAATAAATAAAGCCCACAAGTTTTCAGAAATAAGAAAAACAAGATCCTAAAAAGGACCCGGAAATTTCATAAATGAGCTATTCAACCACCTAAACAAGATCCTAACAACGCTCATAAATGAGTTATTTAACCACAGAAACAAGATCCTAAAAACCCAACAACCTCGACCATTTTACTCATTAAATTCGATTTCGGTTCTGCCAAAGAAGTCGTGTTCACCAGGTTAGGTGTCAAAGGATATTAAAAGAAAGCAAACAAAACAGAAAGCTTACTGTAAGCTTCTATTGCATTAGAAAATCAAGAACAAATTATAAAAACAAACTAAATAGATTATTTTCACATCAAACCCTAACCTGATAGATGCGGTTGTTCACTGTAGCAACTTAAAAATGGATTTACTGGCTCCCAGATGTTAGGGCGACTATGCAAATCCGAAGATGTTAGGACAACAGGCAGGTTGCGGCCTTCAATATTATCCTCTGCCACCATATTTCTTCAGGATTCTACCTGCCATATATCTATTTCTATTTTTGCCAAATTCATTATATATATATATTGATTGGTTTTTATGCAATCCTTCCCAACTTACAAGCAAGATCTGGAGCTGGAAATTTATGATAGATTCTTCCAGCCCTTTCTTTTTGAAATCTGCATTAGTCACCAACTTTCTTTTACTAGTATCTGCTGGTCCTACTCAATGGTTTTAACTTTCAGTCCCCTCTGATGCCTAAATCAGTTAGCTCAAAATTAATTCAACCTTGCTTCTGATATTATGTTTTATAAGGGTATTGTGTCTTAATTACATGCCTATTGCCCAGGTCTAACGCTAATTCCCAGGCAAGTCAAGTTCACCAAGAAGAGCGTCCCTGGGAGCGCTGGGAGATCCCACGAGTTCGAATATTGTATACAACGTGTCAAACCAGAGTAAGCAGCCAGCTGGAGCACATTATTCGATTGAAACAGAGGAAGACATCTATCGTCTCCTACCCCAACGATGCTTTTGATTCAATAGTTATTCCTATCCATATTAAATTTTGAGTCAATAACTTGTGTAATAAGGCAAGCTTCAGTACTAACAAATGCATAATTAACATCATAAAGATTACAATGACCAACGTTCACTTGGTTCAATTAAGCCATCACACCATTAAGAAAATCAATTCTTTTATTCATATCATATAGTTGGTAGGCTACCTTGAGAAAATTAATTTGCATCTTTGACTAACTGTGTGCTGTCTTCATGTTATCAATCAAAGATTTTCATTCCATATTGCATGCCTCACCCTATTTATTTATAACATGAACACACCCCTTACCTCAAGTTGAAAACAAATCATACGCTGAAAACAAATCACGGGGATTTGCCTTTTATAGAGATCTGGTGATCGAATCTTGTTTCTTTATATGCAAAATCCTTCCGGCAGGGACTTGCTGCTTGCAGCCGTTCTTGTTTTAGTGATGAAGTGGTAAACTTTAAAGATAAACTTTATTTTATTGATGAAGTGGTAGACTTAAAAAATTATCTAATAATTGAGTTTTAAAACACTTAAATTCTTTTTTTAATGGTTTTTTTTATAATGATCTTTTATATATTATAAGAATGTTTTAAATACATAGTTGTATATATTATATCATTGTTTTAAATATATAAATTATTATATATTATATTAATGTTTTAAATATATATTTGTATATATTATATACGAGTGTTTTAAATACTTAGTTAGCTTTTGGTATAGAATAAAAAATGTTAAACTACATGTACCAATTATATCTTTTAAGAATCCATAAAGTGATAAGAGCCCATAATACCATGTAATATTATTCAAGGTAGATCAACATGTTTGAGAGTAAAATTGTAGAGAAAACAATTCATAGAGAGATATTGCTTTATAATAGAGGAATACAAAAGAAAACCTAACTAATAGATAGTACAATGAAAAAAAAACAAAATTTAATGTTGGAAAATGATGAGATAAAAGCAATGATAGTTGAAATTATTTTTAATTTTGAGAAGTGAATATTGGAAAAAGAGGAGATAAAAGTTATGATAGTTAAAATTATATTTGGATTTTGAAACCTTGGTTTCGTCTTTCCATGGGTTCAATTTTTTTTCACATATTGTATATTTTAATTTAATTGTATATTTATATTTGAATATTTTCTTTTTTAAATATAATATGAGCTTATTATAATGTTTTAAAATTTTAATAAGTTTATGAATCACTATTATTGGCAAGCAATAAGTTTTCGCGCTTCAAGAATATTTTGAATTTCTCTAATTCGTGCAGAGCTTTCGGCTCTGGTTCATTTCCTTTTTGTAGGTCCTAGATTCGAGTTTATTGATAGATGTAGATTTACATGCTTTTTTGGATCCTGTTTCGAGGATTGTTATTGAACTGGAGTTGTAGAGTGGCTCCAACCCACTGGATCTGTCTTTGAATTGGTCAAGACTGCGTGCCCGGGTGTATTTTGTTTACAGGATTTTTGGAAACCTGCGGATTTTGATTCGATTAAGAAAGAATGGTTTCTTGATCCTTATCATTCTGTATTTTATTTTGGTTGCATGAGTGCATTGATCACCATGGAATCCGGAGGGGATCCACTCCCTCATCTTCCTCTAGAGATTGTTGCCTTCAAACGATTAGTTGCCTCCTGCGGTAAGAGAAAGGTTAGCCCAATTGTGTAGAAATTTGTGAAGAAAGCTGACATTCCATCTGTTGAATTTCCTACCGAATCTCCTTACTGAACCGCTTTGAATCTAAATGAGCGCGGACTTATTGGGCAATTTACTTGTCTCTGGACTTCTCCTAAGGAAATTGATGGATGGGTTCAGTGAAATTGGAGGAATCCTCAATCATTTGGTTGGCAGAGGTTACTATGTTTTTGTGTTTGATTCAACTGAAGATAGAGATCTCATTTTTTGAAATGGTCCATATTTTAGGGGTCCTCAAGGGATCTATCTGAATAAGTGGACTCCAGATTTCGATCCTACCCCGGATGTTCCTTTAGTTGTTCATGTCTGGGTTAGGACTCCCCATTTTCCCCTCCATTGTTGGAATTCAAAATCTTTAGAAACTATCGGGAATAAGCTTGGAAAATATATCGATAGGGAAGAAAGGAAAGAACAATATTCATGTGCAAGAATTTATGTTGAAGTAGATTTAAAGATAGGGATGCCTAAGGTGATCAAGTTAACCATTGCTAAATGGCCACACATTCAGGAGATTGATTACGAACAACACCCTTTCAAGTGCCTCCATTGCCATGGATATGGACACTTTGCTAGAAATTGTAAGAAAAAATAAGAAGAATTAATTGAAAAAGAGAAGGTTGATCAATGGATACAATTTCAAAAAGAAGGCACTTCCAAATATGATAATAGAATGACAGGTAAAGGAGGAAATACAGGGAATGGAGCCATTCCTATTGAGAAGAGAATTTTTAAACCTCAAGCTGTGGAAAAAGTCACCGCTTCTTCAAATCATTTTGTTGTTTTATGTCCCTTTGAAGATCATAATTCTCCTATTCTTAAAGAGGGTGAAGTGCAACAATCAGATGTGAACATAGATGAAGGTGAAGTAAATTTCAGGCCACAGGAACAATCTAGACCTGTAATCTTTGAAATTCCTTGTGCTGATGCAATCGTCTAGGAACTTCATAAATCTCCCTTAGGTGCCATATCTTATCCCTCCTACGCATAAATTATTAAGAAGAAGTTGGTAGATACTTCTGGTTAATTGGGAGAAGATTCTATTGAGAAAATCACTAAAAAGGCATGTCAAAAGTCTCGAAAGGAGGTCAGAGAAGAAGAAGCTGAGAGATTAAAGATATAGGGTAGTCAGGATACAATAGAGATGTCTATAGGCAGAAGTAAGTGGAATAGAACCCCAAAGGGAGGGCCAAATCCCTCTTTCTCGAGTAAATAATGCAGATCATCTCATGGAATTGTAGGGGACTAGGGAATCCCAAGAAAGAAGAAGCAATTAAAGATCTATTAAGAATGGAACCTTCAAGCATTCTCTTGATCCAAGAGACAAAGATAGAATAGGAAGCGTTATTATCCTTAAGCAGATCAAAGTGGAAAAAGAATGCTTGTATGGAAGTTAGTGCCAGGGGCACTTCAGGGGACCTCACAACCTTATGGTCCAAGGACAAGTTTATTTTGAAATCCTCGTTTGCTACCCAACATTGGATTTATACGGAACTTCGACATATAACAAGTAAGATTTCCATGGCTCTCTTTAACCTTTATGTCCCAGTAAATATTATCAAGAAAAAGGACTACTGGAATTCTCTGTCACATTTTATTGAAATCCACATTCCCATAAATATTATAGTGGCATGGGATCTCAATATTATTTTACACCCTAATGAGAAAAAAGGAGGTGGTTGTTGGATGTTATATCGTCTTGATTAATTCACCTAATATTTAATTATCGACCGGGGTTGGTAGGATTAGAGTTGACACAAAATATATGTGAAGGTTGTGGGATTCATATGGTGTCATGGAAATATTTTAACGAACAAAAGATCGAAAGATCTTTCAAAATGAAAAACCGAGTCAAACTCCTAAGAATTCAACTATTAAGGTAATTGAACCCGAACATAATACTAGATCGGAGTATCAAAAATACATTACTCTACTCTATAAACAATTACTAAAGAATACAGATATATACAATACTACTTATATACAAGAAAAAAACTACTCTTTCTAGTAAGGTTTATTAAATAATTTCAAGAACTAATTATGCGAAGAAAGTTTATATTGGAAACATAGCAACAATAATTAGATTGATAATTTATTTTATAAGCAAATAACTTTAGACTGAAAAGGGATACTATCAACAATTAACTTCTCAAGTAAAAGACTAGGATGCAAGGAATACCTAACTTATAAGTGAGTAGAAAACTTAATATGAATAACTTTGAATTCTATCCTACAAGTCTCTTTCGGTAATCACACAATGAAAAAGGAACAGTTCCTACTGCTATGGACAATCTACAAGGTACTAGTATACTTTCCTAAGGATAATACTTCTAATACTAATTTTTACATGCAAACGGATAAATAAATCCAAAGGCATGATTACAAAACAATACAACAGTATTAGTCAAAGGAATCAGAAACAAACAAAAGAAACAAAACATAACATAAGTTAAAACATATTCAAGGTGAAAGGATAAAACTTTAATAAATAATCTAAAACAATCTAACTTTTAGTCTTAATGTTAAATAGGACTATCATCTAACTATTACAGTCAAAGCATACTTTAAAAACTAAAGAAGCAGAGCTTTAAGCAGGTTCAAAACACATTAAAAACACTAAAAATGAAACGACGGACTAGATGACATACTGAACTACAGGTCTAAAAGGGGTGTCTGAATGATAGTTTAAACAAGTTGTCTGAATGGTAGTCTGCACAACTAGAATAACAGAAAATAACCTAAATGATATAATGTTCAGCTGAATTTGTGCACATGCAAATACAATGCATAGAGGCAGTAAATAAACCTACTTAATGATCAATTTTGATAGCAAAATAATCTTAAACTAATTCATACAAAAAAAGCATTGCGTATTACACTAGGAAACAAACTAGAATCTTGAATGAACTTATAACAGAAATCAAATGAACAAAATTGAATCTATTATAACTTGATTAAAGCAATCTATTCTATATACTTGTCAATATAAAACTGAGCAGTAAGACTGGAAATCAAATGACTAGAAAGTAAATTGAAATCAAACTATGCGTGCAACTAGCTATTTAAATTTGGAAATTAAACTATATTAATGCATTACAGAAAACAATGAAATAAACATTTATAATATTTTTAATGAAACAAACTAGGAATCAAACTATACTAACTACAAAAAAAAAGATAACGAAATTACACAAGAAAAGAAACCGTTGGTTGATGAGGGGCCCTCTCAGCAATCAGGGGTGATGAATGGCTAACACTTACACGAACACAATCATGAACAACAAAACATTGAGCGTCTATTAAAAATAAGGAATAGAGTTACAGAGTTCTTCTCTTAAAAACTAACTATCTAACTAATGAATTGATCAACTCCCTAGATCTTCGGATGGAGGAGTTTATATACGTAATGTTTACAGAAGGGAGCAAGTCGACCTTTTAGTGATCAAATTCTCTCTAAATTTAGTCAATCATTACTTCTATCAACTGATCCAACTCCAACACACAACCTTCTTCCTTTTCCATCATGCGTTAGTTCTTCATGGTGCATGATGTGGCATGAGGGTCCTTCTTAGCATGGGCTGGTCGAGCGAAGGAGGCTGATGGTGAGTATTATAGAATGAGAGCCATGATATCACACATATGCATGGACAATAGACAGTTTCCATGATTTAACACCCAAGAATCTCTTATCAACAACCCGCGGTTGGCTCAGCAAATTGAATGGTGAGTTGGACAGTGAGCTAGATATGCTCTACGCATATCTAGGATGAATGTGTTCTCTGTTTGTTGGCATGCTAAAGACTATGGTCTACAATAACAATCTCATGCTAACATTTTAATGCCTGGAAACCTGCCAACGAATATCGCGCAGTCTAATTAGCGAGTTGGATGGTAAGCTGGATATGCTATGCGCATATCTAGCAGAATGTGTGTCTGTTGTTAGCTTGTCCAAAGACTATAACCTGCAAACAAATGCATACATAAATTAATATATCAAAACGTGCTCCAAATAATGTCAATTTTAATCTATAAAACAATGAAATGATAATAATAAATGGATTTCACATAAATCTTAAATTCATTCGTACCTAGGGTTGAATAGTGAGTTGCATGACAGAAAATATGCAAAAAGATGAAAAACATATGTTTAAACACGTAATTTAACTACCGAAAATGATGACAAAACTGGAATCAACATTCCCCTAAACCGAAGAAATCCCAAGTCCCATTGAGCAAAAAGAAAGATAAATTAGGAAGAAGGTGGAGCTACACTAGCAGTTGCCTTCGAGTTGGCAGATGAAGGAGGTGATTTAAAATTCAGTCTTTTGGCTTGTGCTTTTAAAATAGCATGTCTTTCATGTCAAATGTTGTATGAATATTTAATGACTTTGTTGAGTTCTTCGATAGTCTTAACTTGATAGCTCTCAGGTTTGAAACAATTCGACATTGTTCAATAGTTAGGATACGGTATTTTTGTAGAGCATATAAGAAGAAAGTGGTTGAAACGACTCTACAAAAATGATGGTGACGAAAACGATGTAATAGCAAGATGTTCAGCCTGCTTTAAGAGATCACGCAATCATAGAGAACCTTGATACATGTGCCATTAACGGGCATATGCATTAATGAGTGAGTTTATAAGGTTTGTAATTAGTTCAACCATGTCCAAAGTAAAACTTTGGACAGGTTGAACGTATGACACGAAGGCATAAATCGCATTTACAATTATAATAAACTTGATTAACAAGAAGATCGTTCATTTGATAGTTTACATGCATGATTGGGTAAGAGGATAGGGTTGCTAACAGTGAAATGATGACTAAAAAGCTTCTAAGGTCAAATCGTGTCCACATGGAGGTAAAAACTATTTGCCAAAAACAAATTTTCGTTGGAAAAATTTAATCCTGAGTGCTATAATATCACAATGTTTTATTCAGATCGTTGTTTTGGTATTTCATTTGGACCATCATTCGATCCTTCATACAGTCCTCCATATTGATTTTTCTATGAAAATATGCTTCATGCTATAACCAAGTTCCACTGCTTACATTATCCTGAAAACACTTATCATTTGTGAGAGATAAATAGATATGTCATAAATAATGAAAATAAAAACAGTCTAATCTTTCCTAATCCTCCCCCAAACCAAAGATATGGCGTGTCCTCAAGCCATACAAAAAAAGAAAAATTGATTATTCCTGATAATTAAATAAAGATATCTATCATGTTGTTATTATTTTGTAAGAAAAAGAAAAACTAACTAGTAAATGAAAATGATTCAGATATGTACATTCATAAAAAATATAACAGTGCTTAGAAAGACCACTTGAATGATGATAATATAACCGAAATAATGCCATAGGAAAAGCTAGTCATCCATGCCTCTTTTTAAAGATATATTCTCATCACAAAATATTTTGAGTTTACCCCAAAGTGTGTGAGATTTATAGCTATGGGTCCCATTTCTAGGATAATGACATCCTAGGTATTTGTTCAATTAGATGGCTGGGCCCATGCCCAACTTACGTCCATTCTCAAATGACATTCTAAACAATTGGCCTAAACATGTTTATTCATAAATTTTGAAAGATTTTCTTTATATTATCATTGTTCTACGAACCATGTGCATAGTGGTGCATTAACCAGATCTCTTTTACCCGATATTGCCCCACTGCTAGAAGACCTATTCAGTACCCTGGAAGGTTTACCTTGGTACCATGCAAGCATAGTCCCACTACCAGCAAGCCTGTTCAGTACCTTGACAGGTTTACTTGCATTTATCGAGCTTCCTTGTTTTAAGTTATTACTTAGCATTGACCCGCTTCCAGCAAGCCTGTTCAGTACCTCGACGGGTTTTCCTTGTATAATGATATTAAATATATGGAAGCCGATTGGTATTAGATCGTGTTAATTCCTGCTAAACACATAATTCTATTTTGTAAAGTAAACTCATAAGCAACTTTTTCATAATGGCCTCAACCATAGATCATGTCAAAAGAGAATAACTTAAAGTTGTTCTTTGTCTTTACAGTCCTTCTTCTTCATAAAAGATAAGTAATGTTCCCCACAGGAAAAAATTCCACTTACTCTTGAGTTATCACCAAAATACTTGAGAGACAAGTTTTGATAACAATTATAGGATGAACTAGTAATCCATAGGTGTAAGATGAGATTGTGAAAAATATGATAATGAAAGTAGATCTGTCAAGAAACTGTTCAAAAAAGAAAATAAGAAATATACATGTCTGAATCAAAATACCAAAAACCATATGAATCATATAAGAGATTGTTAAGAATGATATACAGAGAAATGTTTTTTTTTATTGTCACTATAAGCTGCAAATTTCAAAAGTACCCCAAGAAAGGTTAAAATACCTCATGAGTGTTTTAGCGTACTTCCCTTTTCCAAATAACACTCCATGAGTTGCTTATAGAGATAAAGTACTTGTAATCAAACTGCAAAACCACTTGTTAGATGATTCAATTTATTCATGAAAACATATATAACATTATAGAAAGAAAAAGAGTCCCTTGTAAGCAATTTGTCAGAAATGACTCTTATTTATTCAAAGAAACAAACACATATTTACATATATACAAGTGATGATAACCCACAATACTTTTTTAAGGATCGGGAGGAGGAGGAATAACTTCCCCTTCAACCAATTTTATTTCCTTCTGCTGCAAAACATTCTGTATGAAATCCTGTTTAGATGTTGGTTGGTGATAAAGTCTAAGTCTTTGTCCATTTACTACAAAGGAAACTTTTGAACCGTCAATTATCTTAATTTCTACTGACCCATTGTCAAAAGATGTAACTATTTCATATGGGCTAATCCAATGGGTAGTTAACTTTCCTTTAAAATTTTTAAACCGTGAGTCGAATAGTAGTGCCCAATCTCCAGTATTAAATTGCTTTTGCTTAATAAACTTATCATGCCATTTCTTTTGTTGATTCTATATTACCATGGTTCTTTGGAGTGCATCTTGTCTAATCTCATCTAACTCATTAATCTATAACACTCGTTGTTTATGTGCTTCCTTCAAATCCATGCCTAATTGTGCTGCCATACGAAAGGTATTAACTTGAAATTCAATAGGTAAAACGACTTGTTTCCCATACACTAACTCATAGGGGGTATGCCCGGTAGTATTTCTCCATGTTATCCTATAGGCCCATCTGGCCTCCGGGAGTCTATCTTCCCAATCCTTATGATGTAAGTGAATGGTTTTGGTTAAAATGGCTTCTAATACTTTTTTGGTTGATTCTACCTGGCCGTTATCCTCAGGGTGATAAGGTGAATATTTTCAATGCCGGATGCCATAATTTTTAGTAAGTTCTTTCATTAATTTAGAAGTAAATTAGGAACCTTGGTCTGTGACAATTTCTCTAGGTACACCAAACCGGGTGAATATTTCTTCATATATGAATTCTACCACTGATTTCTCTGTAGCCCTAAAAAAAGGTTTAGCTCCTACCCATTTGGTGACATAGTCCGTGCAAACCG
This sequence comes from Pseudotsuga menziesii, assembly GCA_001517045.1. Taxonomy (NCBI): domain Eukaryota; kingdom Viridiplantae; phylum Streptophyta; class Pinopsida; order Pinales; family Pinaceae; genus Pseudotsuga; species Pseudotsuga menziesii. The sequence goes on from LPNX010585547.1 coordinate 43,828, forward strand.
GGATATACTTATTTTTACGAGACATGGGTGAAATTGGACCTACAAAATCAAGAGCCCATTTCTGAAAAGGCTCAATCATGACCTGAGGTTGTAAGGGAATCTGATCAGATGAAATAAGTCTACCCATTCTTTGGCAACTATCACATCCTTTAACATACTTGGCAGCATCCTTGAAAATCCTCAGCCAAGAATAACGAGAGTGCAGTACTTTATATGTCCTTTGCTTATCAGAAAAATGTCCTCCACATGGTCCATCATGGCATGCATGGAGGATATCTGTCATTTCGTCTTCCCATACCCATCATCTAATAATAATATCTGGGCCAGTACAAAAGAGATCGTTATCAACCTAGGAATAATTAGAGCTTTGTACTATGATACGACTCTTTTCAGGTGGGGAAAAGTGATTTGGTAATTTCCCAGTTGCTAAATAATTGGCAATATCTGCAAACCAGGGGGTTTGAAGAAATACATCAAATAGATGTTCATCAGGAAAAGTGTTGTCAATGGGTTTAGTACCGTCTTCATGTTGAATATGGGAAAGGAAATCTGCACTAAATTCTCTTTAGCAGGTCGGTCGATGACAGTAATGTTAAATTCTTGTAATAAAAGAAGCCACCGGGTCACTCTACCATTGGTAATTGGTTTATTCATTAAAAATATAATGGTAGAGCGATCGGTATGCACAAAAACTTCGTAACCTATAATGTAATAGCGAAATTTATTAATAGAATAAACTACTGCCAAAAAATCTTTTTCAGTAACAGTGTAATTCAGTTTTGCAGGAGTCAAATTCTTGCTAATAAAATAATTGGCATAAGGTGCTTCTCTCTCTTTTTGGCCCAAGACTCCTCCTATGGCCGTATCATAGGCATAGGTGGATATATGAAAAGGAAGGGACCAATCGGGACCCCTGAGTATTGGTGCCATCGATAGTTTAGCTTTTAATATTTCAAAATAATTTTGACAAGATTCTGCCCACTGGAATTCTACATCCTTTGTAAGCAATTTAAACATCAGTGCAGCTATTTTAGTGAAATTGTCAATAAAGTGACGGTAATAGCCCGCATGACGAATAAATATTCTTACCTCATCTTTTTGAGTTTTTGGAGAGGGAAGGCCAACAATTACTTTGATCTTAGCAAGATCTACCTTAATTCCTTGGGAGGAAATATGGTGTCCTAAAACTATACCTTCTGTCAGTAACATTTTTCATTTTTCATGACTAGGGGATAAATTCATTTCTTAACATCGGATCAGGACCTTCTCGAGGTTGTCAAGAGCCTCTTGAAAAATATTACCATAGCCTGTAAAATCATCCATGTATACCTCCACATAGTCATGTATAAGATCAGAAAAATTCCTAAGACTGCTCGTTGAAAAGTGGCGGGTGCATTACATAAGCCCAATGGAAAAACTCTATAAGCATATGTTCCCCAAGGGCATATAAAAGTGGTCTTGTCTTGATATTTAGGTGCTATTAAAATCTTATTGTACCCACTAAATCCATCAAGAAAGGAAACATATTGTTTACCTGATAGGGTACCTAACACTTAATCAATAAAAGGTAAAGGAAAGTAGTCTTCAAGTGTGGCTTTGTTTAGCTCTATAAAATAAACACAAATGCGCCATTTTCTTATGAATTTATTTGGGACTACCACTAGAGGAGACACCCATTTACTATCGGATATAGGATAGATGAAACCTACATTGAGGAGTTTTTGTAATTCTTCTTTTACTATATCCTTTAGAGCACGATTCATCCTCCTCTAAGGCTACCTTACAGGTGAAATGTTTGGATTCATATAAATATGGTGAATACAAGTGTCAGGGTGTATACCATTCATATCAGTGTATTACCATGCAAATGCTCCAGCTTGTTTTTTAAGAACCTCAAGAAACCGTGCTTGTTGGTTTTCACTTAACCCTGCATTTATATGTAGAAATTTTTCAAGGCAAACTTCACAAGGTATGGTATAGGGTCCTGTATGCTCTTCAATTGTGAAGACACAAGGTGTCTCCGTAAATCTTGAGAGAGCCATATTCTCTTGGAACTCATCTCCAAATATCTTATTGAATTGAACAAAAGACTAAGGAAAATATATACAAGTTGTTGAAGAAACAAACTGGTTTAATACATTCTCAATGCTCTGCTCCTGAAGTGCTCAGAAGAAATCACTAGGGAGGGATAGGTCATCGAAGTCCTCATCCTCGAAAGAATAATTTAACCACCATGAGTTTTCTATTATTGGTTGTGCTGGGGGGTATAAAATAAGTCTCTGTGTAGACAACCCATTGGAAATAGTCATCTCTCCATCCTTGCATCCTATAAAAGCATTTGCAGTAGCTAACCATGATCTTCCCAAGATAATAGGATGCCCTTTAGAAGGATCCTTTGATTCTATGGCCATAAAGTTGACAGGGTATTCCCATGAGGATAATGATACAATAATGTCATCCAGGACTCTAGCAGGTTTTACCGTAGTACAGTCTGCTAGTTCTAGGATGGAAGTGGTAGGTCGGAGAAATTGTCTTAACTGCAAAAATTCTAAAACTGCGGTGGTCATCATGTTGATGGCAGAACCTAAATTGATTAATGTATTTTCTATGGCGGTATTGTTTACAACTACAGTCACTATTGGGGCTCTTGGATCTGTATATTTTGCAATCTGGGACTAATCTGTCATACATTCAGACATCTCTCCTATAACATGAATTATGAGGGGGTATTTTTGCTTCTTTCCTGGGCGCTTGATGCATAGTTCCTTTATTACCTTGTTGTAGATTGGTATGTCCTTGATAGCTTCTAATAGAGGAATTTTGACACAGATATTCATTAATTCATTCAAAATTTCATACTCAAGATGAACTACAGGTTTTTCTATTACTAGTCTTTCCATAAATAGAGGAACTCTTTACGCCTGAATGGGTTCTTGCGGAGGATGGGTGTGTACTAAAATCTTCAGAATGTCCACATCCTCCAAAATGGCATCATTCACGGGTTCATTTGAATCATATTCTTATTCATCTTCCTCATGAATGATGACTGATAACTTGGATTTGTCATTCACAACTCTTCCAGATCGTAATTGAATCTCACGTACATGTACAGTCGAAATAAGGTATGATGGAAGAGTTTGCAACTCAATGCTGTTAAGAGCTTGAGTTGGTTTATTATTTGGGTTACGTATCGGTTGTGCAGGTAATAATGTCAGACGTGGAGGGTTTGTATTCTGGAATTGATGAGGTTGTTGTGCAATGAGAGGAACTGGAGGCACAAATCCAGGCAAAATTTGCTAGAAATTTGTTTGGTGCTGAAGATAAGGATGATTAGGTGCAAAGACAGGTTGTTACTGAGGGTATGGTTGTCCTGTCCACCCTTGTGACCAATATTGCTGCTGCGGAAATTGGGGAGGAGGGTACTGAGGTGGCCAATTTTTCCAACTTGAGGTGTTCCATTGTTGAGGTGGTTGGCATGGAGGATAATAGAGTGGGTGTTGTGGCGGAAAATTATGGTATGCTGGTCTCTAGGTTGTCAAGGAGGCCTCCTTAGATTTTTCACCTACATCCCCACTCTTATAGATGGCTTGCAACCCAGGAAACGACGGAAAATTGTCTGTTGGATGTTCCTCCATACAGATGTGACATATGGAGATGTTATTTAATGGACATTTCCTTTGGGGATGTTTGTTCCTACATCTTGGAAAAAAAATGCTCATTGCTCCTTGTTTTTCATCTTGCCTTTTCTTAGCTTGTAAAGCATCTAGTTGAGAACTCATTGCTTCAAAGACATTAGTATTGAAATTCTCCAATAGGTTTCATAACTCTATCTTTGTAACTCCACCTAAACTGGGAATGTTTCCTCTTACATTTCTACTATAAGGCTCCTGAAAGTTTTTCCCAACTTTCCCCCTACTTGTAGAATAATTTTTACGCATCTCACCGATTTGTGCAAAGTTTTTATGAGAAATATCACCAGCTACCATGAGCTTAATACTTTCTATCAAGTCCTTGGAGATCCCTTTAAGGAAAAGTGAATGTACATCTTCTCGGAGGTCACTATATTTTGATTTATGTAATGTATAAACAAACCTTTCGAGATAATCCTCTAGGATTTCGTCTTCAAGTTGTTGTATCTTTAATATATCATGTCAAGAGTCCTTAGGTTTGCAATACTCTTGATATTTTCACAAAATTGAGGTTTTCATATCATCCCAAGTCTCGATAGTGGATTCTCTTAATCCCATGAACCATCTCAAGGTAGAATCTTTTAGTGTAGCGGGAAGGAGTTTTAGTTTGTGAGCATCTTGTAGATAATTATAGCTCCTATAAAGGATATCGAACTCGAACAAAAATGTGTCCGGGTCCTCATTAATTTTTCCATAGAAAGTAGGTGAGGAGGAAGGAGGTATGTTTTTTATAGTTACAACCTGTACAGTGTCTAAAATAGGAAACCCGAAGGTAGCCTTAGTTCGATTTTCCCCTTCTCCTTCATCATGATCTTCGTTCTCTCCTCTTCTCTCCATATAGGTTGGGTTTCTAAAGTAAATATACCAAGGAGGCTCCTTTCGAGGTGAAATGGGGCTTCCCAACGTTCTTTTTCGGGAGAGATCTTCCTCTGATCAACTGTGTTTTTATTGAATCCTAAAGGGAAAGTAGGTTCTACTGTGGATGTTTCAATTTGTGAGATAACTATATCTACGGGGTTTCCAAAGAGATATTTTACTTGGTCAATATAAACAAAGTCAATGAAATTCGGATCTCTTACTAGTGAAAAAGTTGTATTATTTGGATTCAAGACTAGTGGCGGATTAGAGGTTCCTAGTGGTTGATCCTCTTGAACTTCCTCAGGAATGAGTTCCTTGGGACCTCCTGCCAAGTATCCTTCTCCTTCTATGGCTTTCCCGGTAAGATCTCATGAGAGATTCTCCTTAGGTTTCTGGGTAGAACTACTCCCTACAGGTGTCTTTCGATATCTTTCTGCTGAGTTAGTGGTTGGGGTATTACATCCCCTGTAAAAGTTAGTAGGAATTTAAATAAGTTTTCATGTCTTAAAAAATCTACCCTGAGGATCTCTAAGTCTTCTCATGAAAAACTTAAACTAAAGAAAAACCTATGCTACTACTATTGTTGGATTTGGGGGTGCCTGTTATAATAGATGCACAGGTTCTTACCTCTCGTCTTATCACTCCCCCGCCACCAGCATGTTACTAAACTTCATAAAGAATTCTATCTATTCTACCTTACAGAACAACTCTCGGCCAACGACGCCAAAATGTTGGGTGTTATATCGTCTTGATTAATTCACCTAATATTTAATTATTGACAAGGGTTGGTAGGCTTAGAATTGACACAAAATATATGCGAAGGTAGAGGGATTCCTATGGTGTCGTGGAAATATTTTAACAAACAAAAGATCGAAAGATCTTTCAAAATGAAAAACCGAGTCAAACTCCTAAGAATTCAACTATTAAGGTAATTGAACTGGAACAGAATACTAGATCAGAATATCAAAAATACATTACCCTTCTCTATAAACAATTACTAAAGAATAAAGATATATATAATACAACTTCTATACAAGAAAAAAACTACTCTTTCTAGTAAGGTTTATTAAATAATTTCAAGAACTAATTATGTGAAGAAATTTTATATTGGAAACATAGCAACAACAATTAGATTGATAATTTATTTTATAAGCAAATAACTTTAGATTGAAAAAGGTATAATATGAACAACTAAATTCTCAAGTAAAAGACTAGGATGCAAGGAAGACCTAACTTATAAGTGAGTAGAAAATTTAATACGAGAAACAAGTAGAAAATTTAATAAAGAAAACTTAATAAGAGAAGTAAGTAGAAAACTTAATAAAGAAAACTTAATAAGAGAAGCAAGTAGAAAACTTAATAGGAATAACTTTGAATTCTATCCTACAAGTCTCTTTCGGTAATCACACAGTGAAAAAGGAACAGTTGCTACTGCTATGGACCGTTCTACATGATCCGAAAACAAGATCTTTGCTACTCTACGACGTTCACATGAATTGCATAAAGAGCATGAATGAAGCTCACAAATCCATAAGAAGAGAACCAAACAACATAGACAATACGCACATAAAGACAACAAGTTGATAACGGAGTTCGTCCAGGATGGACTACGTCTCTGGGCCTGCTTCTCAATAGGAGGGCCGATCTATAATCTCAGCATGAAGGCAAAATACATGGCAATGATACAATGATACCTTGGTGACAATGGTCAGGAAAAGAACCGCTGCCCAAAACACAACAAGACTGCTTCCAGCAACTCCGAAGCCTGAAGACGGTGTAAAACGAGTATATACACTCGTACCTACCTCCTCCAGAGCTACGCAATCTCCCTTCTCTCCTTTAGCTACAAAGTCTCCACTCCAAAGCATGAGTGGAAAATGGAGAATAAGAGAGTTTATATAGCATGAGTAGACCCCCTTTAAATGTTTCTCATGAATTCTTTGTTACAACAAATTTGCCTAATTGGGCATATGGTTGAAAACCTCCAAGTTGGTTAGGCTCTTAAATTATGTAGTTGTGTTCTCCATTTAATATTCCAACCATTTAATATTCCCACCACATAATATTCCAACCATGTAGTTGGTTATAGTTTAAAACTATACCAAGTATAGGTTAAAACCCATTACATGGCATAACGTTTTCGAACCCACTTTAAAAGCCATAACCAAAGTTTTTTTAAAAGTACATGTGGTAAAGAGTGGTCGGAATGGCGAGCTCCATGCGCAGCGCTGCATTGGTCAGAGCTCCTGGTCATCACGTTGAAGGGGAGAACCAGGGGTCGGGGCTAGCCCCGGCCCCTTTTTGCGCCAATACAAACTTTAAATAAATTCTTTTCCCATACCTTATACATGAAACACTTGTGGACTAATGGTAAGGTGGAGCGCTTATGCAGGAGAGGTCACAAGGTCGAACCCCGTGGAGGCCATAATTTTTGTATTAGACATATTGGACAATCCTGTGTTGCCACGTGGCGGCTTGGGATTGGTCCACCTCATGCCCAGTCGATGTCCAGTCAATCGCCAAGTCACTGCCACGTGTTCAATCTCCATTGGTCCGTACATGCCATGTCACCTCAGCCGTACTGTATGGATGCCACGTGTCATCCTCTGAGTGATGCCACATGTCATCTTTTGGTTGGTCTGTACACCTGCCATGTCATCTTGTCAGTACCGTATGAATGCCATGTGTCACCCTGTCAATGGTGCCACATCATTAGGTTTGTACAGTACGAATTCCACGTGTCACCCTATCAGTGGTGCCATGTGGCACCTCTTTTTGCCAATTTTGCATGTTGACCTTATAGAACAGAACGTGATAGCTTTCTCATATGGAGTCCGTTTGAGGTTAAAAGAACGCCGTTGGAATCGTCTCGACGAGCCCTTCGATCAGGTGCTGGTTTTGCTGAGATTGGAGGACTTTAAAAATTTTGCCTTCTTGGATCCTCCTGGATCATTCCTCCCCACTAAGAAGCTTTTGGCCTCGAAAAACCTTTACTAATCAACATATAGGTTAGGGATTTGCTCCCTCACTTTCTCCTTCTCTATCCACTTGGATTTTCTTGGATGAGTGCCTCTGATGCCCACTCAAAGATAATCAACATCACCTCGGCGAGAAGTCCTTATTCTTCTATCCAAAATGACATCTTCCTTTAGCTCATCCATGTACTCAGGAGAAAATTCATCAACTGATGGCAATGAGACATTCTCCATTTCATCCATGAGCATGGGAGGCTCATAGAGTTTCAAGTTCTCCACATTCACCACTGAGTAGATCTACATGTATGGTGGAAGCTCTAAGCAAAAGGCATTCATCCCAATCTTCTCCAAGATGGTGAAGGGACCATATCTAATGGGCTTGAGCTTCTTGCCTTCTCCTTCCATCCTCTCCTTGCTGATGTGAAGCCACACTTGATCTCCTACCCGAAACTGATGATCAACTATATGCTTGTCATGGCGAGCCTTGTATTGGGCTTGACTCTTCTCCAACTGCTCTTGCACTGCTTGATGTACCTATTGAACTCTTTGAATGAACCTACGGGCTTTGTCTTCATCCTTGGAAGCACTTGAATTAACCTCTCTCCCATAAGTCAAGTCCAATGGAGTCTTTGGCAAGTACCCAAAACATGTCTCAAATGGAAAGCTCTGAGTGGAAGAATACATAGCCCTGTTGTAGGCATGCTGCACATATTGGATCTGCTCATCCCATAACTTAGGATGCTTGTTGCAATAGCCTCGAAGAAAATGGACAACTTTCCTGTTGACTACCTCTGTCTGTCTGTCGGTCTGTGGATGGAAAGCGGTGCTCCTCTTCAGCTTGGTGTCCATCATACACCATAATTTTGTCCAAAACTCTCCAGGGAATTGGGAGTCTCGATCCGAGATAATGGACGTAGGGAGTCCAAAGTGAACCCATACATGCTGAAAGAAGAGAGAAGCAGTCTGCTCTGCAGTGACCTGCTTTTTACATGGCATAAGAATACACATCTTCCTAAACCTATCCACAACCACATACAAGTAGTCATGACCCCTCCTAGACATAGGAAAACCCCCCACAAAATCCATGGAAATGCTTTCCCAAGGATGGGAAGGAACAGGAAGTGGTGAGTACAGCCCCAATTTTCTATTAGTGGGCTTACAGGTAAATCACATCACACACCCCTTTACATATTTTGTTACAATGTCTTTCATGCGAGGCCAATACACGAGTCTTTGCAAATGAGCCAAAGTCTTACCTACCCCAAAATGCCCTGATACAAGAGAAGTATGAGCTTCTTGTATTAAATGGACTCTTTCACTGGTAGGAACACATAGCTTGCCCAAATGATCGAGCAAATTTCCCTGCAAATAGTAGTCTTCCACCTGTGTGCCATTGGTTAGCTTCTCATAAATCTCCTTGAAACCATCATCAGTAGCATACTGCTCAATATAACTTTCATGGGACAAAGAAGCATTTTTCAAAACAATAGATGCAACAATAGGAGGTCTAGAGAGCATATCTGCCACTTTGTTACTAGTACCCTTCTTGTACTTGATCACTATATGGAATTGTTGAAGGAATCCCATCCACCTGAAATGACGAGCTTGCTGGAGCTTACTCTGGGACTAGAGATACTGCAAGGGCTGATGATCGGTATGGATGATCGTCTCCTTACCCATCAAGTAGTGTTTCCACTTCTTGACACTCTGAACCAAAGCAATACAACTCTTTGTCATAGGTGGGGTAGTTGATCACTGCTTGAGTAAAAGTCTCTGAATGGTAGCAAATAGGCTTGTGGTGCTGCATCAATACTGCCCCCATGGAATATCCATTGGCATCTGTCTCTATCTCAAATGGTTGTCGCAAATCAGGCAAGGCTAGGACTGGGGCGGTGCTGATCTTTCCCTTCAATGTGTCGAAGGATTTCTGCTACTTACCTCCCCACTGGAAGGATTTCTTCACACTTGTTAAGGCATGCAAAGGAGATGCTATGTATGAGAATTTCTGAATGAACCTCCTCCAATATTGAACATCTCCTAAAAAGCTTCTCACTTCAGTACTATTAGTAGGCATAGGCCAATTGACAATTACATCAACTTTTGAAGGATCAATTTTTAAATTTCCACCTCCTACAATATGACCCAAGTAAACTAATGAAGTTTTACCAAATTCACACTTTGACAATTTTACATACAATTTCTCCTTTTTCAAAGTGTCCAACACTATCTTTACATGCCCTACATGTGCTCCCCAAGTTTTACTAAAGACTAATATATCATCTAGATAAACAATGAAAAAATCATCTAAGAATGGCTGGAAAACATCATTCATTACCCGTATAAAGATTGCAGGTGCATTGCAAAGCCCAAAGGGCATCACCAACCACTCAAATAGACCTTGCTTGGTATTGAAGGCCATCTTCCACACATGACTTTCTGCAATTCTGATCTGGTGGTATCCACTGCGCAAATCCAACTTGGTAAATAACACAGCATCTTTCAACTGGTCGAGCAAGTCATCTATGCGAGGAAGCGGGTATCGATTCTTGATCGTGATCTTGTTGGGATCCTGATAGTCAACGCACATCCTCCATGTGCCATCTTTCTTCATCACCAACACAATTGACGAACCACATGGAGAGGAGCTGGGTCTGATCACTCCGTTGTCCAACAAGTCTCGAACCTGCTTCTTAATCTCTGCCATTTCAACTACGGACAACATGTACATGCCCACATTAGGAAGAGGGGCATCCTGCTGGAGATTAATCTCATGTTGAATCTCCCTTTTGGGAGGCAAACCTGTAGGTTCCTGAAATATTTCATCATAGTTAGCCACAATATCAATCATAGCCTTTTTATGAGAAGGATCACAACCTTTGAAAGCATCGGATGCCTCAGCATATTTTTCTCTCACAACCATGAGTATGTATCTCTTATTAGTGTTGATGAGCCGCTTCATCTGTCCTGCACTAACAAGAGTGGTGTTAGCCTTCATACTATGAGCTCTCACAATGTACTCCACCCCATTTTTGGTGAGATGGTACTTGTTCTCATGACGGAAGAATACTTCTTTTCGATCATACAAGTATGGGCTTCCCAATACGATACCACATATGTCAAGAGGAACAACATCTAAGTCCACCTCATCGATCAAATTTGAAGTAATAGCAAACCTTAACCTACATTGCTTAGTCACCTGTAGCTTAGCATTATCACATACCCATCCAAGAGGATAATGCTTGGGGTGAGGTTTAGTCCGTATGCCCAACTTCTTAACAACTGATTTTGAGATCAAATTTACTTGAGAACCTGGATCAAATAATGTTTCAATCTTTGTATGATTAGACATAAATCTGATGTGAAACAACTCACTTCTTCTTTTATCATTTTCTTTATAAACATGTGTAGAACTTGAACCAATATGAGGAGTTTTGTTACCTTGCATTCCCACGGCTGTAATCTTGGTTTCGTCACCTGAGTTGGAACCCAAATCTTGTTGCGCTGTTGCAACGGTATTTTTCTTCTTTTTGCCTCCATAATGCTTTGGCCTCTGTTCAGGATGCAAATTCCAACAACTTTCTTCATCATGCCGATTAGTATCACAATGTTTGCAATGGAGCTTTCCTCCTTCCTTCTTGGCAGTAGTTGTCTTCTTGCTTTTGTCTTTCTTTTTGGACTTGTGGTTGTTGTTGGGCTTGAAAGGCTTCTTCGGATGGTCTTCTTGCAAATGCTTCCCCCTGATCTCAAGATGAGTATCCTGAACACTTGCTTCATCCACACTAGTAGGATTCAACAACAACAAAGTATGGCGTAGATAATGATGAAGAGAACCAATGTACTTCAAAAGAGTGTGAGGAGAATCTAAAGAAATATTCAACTCTAAAGCTTTCTTTCTAAATTCTTCAGTAAATTTCTAAACACTCTGACCCTTGCCTTGTCTAGAACTTTGCCAATCCATCATAGCCTTTCGAACATAACCCAACGGATAAAATTGCTTATGTAAAGTAGAAATGAAAGCAGACCACGATGAGAGAAGATTACCCATTTGTTTGCTACCTTGCTGAAGCTTGCTTTCCCACCATACAAGTGCAGTGCCTGTCAGTCGAAGTGAAGCCAACAGAATCTTCACATCTTCTTCTTTGATCTGTTGGACTTGGCAATAGACCTCAATTTGCCTTATCCAATTGTTTAACTTCTCTGTATTCGCTTCCCCATTGAACATGGGAAAATCAAACTTCACATCGAGCTTCAATAAGGGCTTCTTTTGAGGCTCTTTGTGAGGAACCTTGGAATGCTGAGAATGAGATGAGGAAGAAGCACTTGAACTTGTGCTTGAAGCTGAAGGTGAAGAGGGAGGCTCAGGAGGCTCTTCGCCACCTCCTCCTTGGTTAACTGAAGCGTTGCCTTTGTCCTTCACTTCTTTGTCTTCCTTCTTTACTTCACTGCCTTTTATTTCTTTTTCCATGCGTTCTTCATAGTCTGCAAACAACTTGTCTACCTTGTCGGCCATCATGTAGAAGAACTTGTGAAAGTTTGCCTCCATATCGATGTGGGCATCATTAGCATCCATCTTCCTCCTTCAGTGTGCACGTCCGATCTTAGAATTGTAAGGCTCTAATGTACCCTCACCAGCTTGCAGTTTAGCCCTCGTGAGCATCCACACTCACAATCCAACGTCACATAGACCTGCTCTGATACCACATGATCCGAAAACAAGATCTTTTCTACTCTACGACATTCACATGAATTGCATAAAGAGCATGAATGAAGCTCAGAAATCCATAAGAAGAGAACCGAACAGCATAGACAATACACACATAAAGACAACAAGTTGATAACGGAGTTCGTCCAGGATGGACTACGTCTTCGGGCCTGCTTCTCAATAGGAGGGCTGATCTATAATCTCAGTATGAAGGAAAAATACATGGCAATCATACAATGATACCTTGGCGACAATGGTCAGGAAGAGAACCGCTGCCCAAAACACAACAAGACTACTTCCAGCAACTCCAAAGCCTAAAGATGGTGTAAAATGGATATATACACTTGTACCTTCCTCCTGCAGAGCTACACAATCTCCCTTCTCTCCTTTAGCTACAAAGTCTCCACTCTAAAGCATGAGTGGCAAATGGAGAATAAGAGGGTTTATATAGCTTGAGTAGACCCCCTTCACATGTTTCTCATGAATTCTTAGTTACAACAAATTTTCCTAATTGGGCATATGGTTGAAAACCTCCAAGTTGGTTAGGCTCTTAAATTATGTAGTTGTGTTCTCCATTTAATATTCCAACCATTTAATATTCCCACCACATAATATTCCAACCATGTAGTTGGTTATAGTTTAACATTTTCTAACCCACTTTAAAAGCCATAACCAAAGTTTTTTTTAAAGCACATGTGGTAAAGAGTGGTTGGAATGGCGGGCTCCACGCGCAGCGCTGTATTGGTCGGAGCTCCTGGTCATCAGGTTGAAGGGGAGAACCAGGGGTTGGGGGTAGCCCCAGAGCCTTTTTGCGCTAATACAAACTTTAAATAAATTCTTTTCTCATACCTTATACATGAAACACTTGTGGGCTAACTCTAAGGCGGAGTACTTATGCAGGAGAGGTCACAGGGTCGAACCCCGTGGAGGCCATAATTTTTGTATTAGACATATTGGCCAATCCCGTACTGCCACGTGGCGGCCTAGGATTGGTCCACCTCATGCCCAGTCGGCATCTAGTCAACTGCCAAGTCACTACTCGTACTACCACGTGTTCAATCTCCATTGGTCCGTACATGCCATGTCACCTCGTCCGAACAGTACGGATGCCATGTGTCGTCCTTTGAGTGATGCCACGTGTCATCTTTTGGGTGGTCCGTACACTTGCCATGTCATATTGTCTGTACCATATGGATGCCATGTGTCACCCTGTCAGTGGTGCCACATCATCAAGTTTGTATAGCACGGATGCCACGTGTCACCCTGTTAGTGGTGCCACGTGGCACCTCTTTTTGACAATTTTTCCTGTTGACCTTATAGAATAGAATGCGATAAATTTCTCATACGGAGTCCGTTTGAGGTGAAACGAATGCTGTTGGAATCATCTCGATGAGCCCTTCAATCTGGTGCTGGTTTTACTAAGATTGGAGGACTTCAAAAAAATTTCCTTCTTGAATCCTCCTGGATCATTCCTCCCCATTAAGAAGCTTTTGGCCTCCAAAATCCTTTACTAATCAACATATAGGTGAGGGAATTTCTCCCTCACTTTCTCCTTCTTGATCCACTTGGCTTTGCTTGGATGAGTGCGTCTGATTCCCACTCGAAGATAATCAACATCACCTTGGCGAGAAGTCCTTGTTCTTCTGTCCAAAATGACATCTTCCTTTAGCTCATCCATGTACTCAGGAGCAAATTCATCAACTGATGGCAATGAGACATTCTCCCTTTTATCCATGATCATGGGAGGCTCATAGAGTTTCAAGTTCTCCACATTCACCACTGAGTAGATCTGCATGTATGGCGGCATCACTAAGCGAAAGGCATTCGTCCCAATCTTCTCCAAGATGGTGAAGGGACCATATCTAATGGGCTTGAGCTTCTTGCCTTCTCCTTTCATCCTCTCCTTGCTGATGTGAAGCCACACTTGATCTCCTACCCAAAACTGATGATCAACTCTATGCTTGTCATGGCGAGCCTTGTACTGGGCTTGACTCTTCTCCAACTGCTCTTGCACTGCTTGATGTACTTGTTGAACTCTCTGAATGAACCTGCGGGCTTTGTCTTCATCCTTGGAAGCGCTTGAATCAACCTCTCTCCCATAAGTCAAGTCTAATGAGTCTTTGGAAAGTACCCAAAGCATGTCTCAAATGGCGAGCTGTGAGTGGAAGAATACATAGCCCTGTTGTAGGCATGCTGCACATACTATATCTGCTCATCCCATAACTTAGGATGCTTGTTGCAATAGCCTCGAAGCAAATGGACAACTGTCATGTTGACTACCTCTGTCTGTGCATCGGTCCATGGATGGAAAGCGGTGCTCCTCTTCAACTTGGTGTCCATCATACACCATAATTTTGTCCAAAACTCTCCAAGGAATCGAGAGTCCCGATCCGAGATAATGGACGTAGGGAGTCCAAAGTGAACCCATACATGCTGAAAGAAGAGAGAAGCAGTTTGCTCTGCAGTGACCTGCTTTTTACATGGCATAAGAATACACATCTTTCTAAACCTATCCAATACCACATACAAGTAGTCATGACCCCTCCTAGACATAGGAAAACCCCCCACAAAATCCATGGAAATGCTTTCCCAAGGATGGGAAGGAACAGGAAATGGTGAGTACAGCCCCAATTTTCTATTAGAAGGTTTACAAGTAGAGCACATCACACACCCCTTTACATATTTTGTTACAATGTCTTTCATGCGAGGCCAATACACAATTCTTTGCAAATGAGCGAAAGTCTTACCTACCCCAAAATGTCATGATACAAGAGAAGTATGAGGTTCTCGTATTACATGGACTCTTTCACTGGTAGGAACACATAGCTTTCCCAAATGATAGAGAAAATTTCCCTACAAATAGTAGTCTTCCACCTGTGTGCCATTGGTTAGCTTCTCATAAATCTCCTTGAAACCATCATCAGTAGCATACTGCTCAATATAACTTTCATGGGACNATTTTTTTCTAGGAAACAATGATGGAAGGTGTAAAATCCAAGGAAGTGTTGGATTCGTGGCTTAAATATTGGAGCTTCACTTAGATAAGTTCAGAGGGTCATTTGAGTGG
>LPNX010585547.1:60063-86069 GCA_001517045.1 Pseudotsuga menziesii
ATCTAGTGGTAGCCACTGCGCAAATCCAACCTGGTAAAGAACATAGCATCTTTCAATTGGTCGAGCAAGTCATCTATGTGAGGAAGCGGGTATTGATTCTTGATTGTGATCTTGTTGTGAGCCCGATAATCAACGTACATCCTCCATGTGCCATCTTTCTTCATCACCAACACAATCGGCGAACCACATGGAGAGGAGCTGGGTCTGATCACTCCGTGGTCCAACAAGTCTCGAACCTGCTTCTTAATCTCTGCCATTTCAACTACGGACAACCTGTACATGCCCACATTAGGAAAAGGGGCATCCTGTTGGAGATGAATCTCATGTTGAATCTCCCTTTTGGGAGGCAAACCTATAGGTTCCTAAAATATTTCATCATAGTTAGACACAATATCATTAATCATAGCCTTTTTATGAGAAGGATCACAACCTTTGAAAGCATCGGATGCCTCAGCATCTTTTGCTCTCACAACCATGAGTATGTATCTCTTATTAGTGTTGATGAGCCGCTTCATCTGTCCTGCACTAACAAGAGTGGTGTTAGCCTTCATACTATGAGCTCTCATAATGTACTCCACCCCATTTTTGGTGATATGGTACTTGTTCTCATGACGGAAGAATATTGCTTTTCGATCATACAAGTATGGGCTTCCCAATACGATACCACATATGTCAAGAGGAACAACATCTAAGTCCACCTCATTGATCAACTTTGAAGCAATAGCAAACCTTAACCTGCATTGCTTAGTCACCTGTAGCTTAGCATTATCACATACCCATCCAAGAGGATAAGGCTTGGGGTGAGGTTTAGTCTGTATGCCCAACTTCTTAACAACTGATTCTGAGATCAAATTTACTTGAGAACCCAGATCAAATAATGTTTCAATCTTTGTATGCTTAGACACAACTCTGATGTGAAACAACTCACTTCTTATTTTATCATTTTCTTTAGAAACATGAGTAGAACTTGAACCAGTATGAGGAGTTTTGTTACCTTACATTCCCACAGCTGTAATCCTGGTTTCGTCACCTAAGTCGGAACCCAAATCTTGTTGCGCTGTTGCAACGGTCTTTTTATTCTTTTTTCCTCCATAATGCTTTGGCCTCTGTTTAGGATGCAACTTCCAACAACTTTCTTCATCATGACCATCAGTGTCGCAATGTTTGCAATGGAGCTTTCCTCGTTCCTTCTTGGCAGTAGTTGTCTTCTTGCTTTTGTCTTTCTTTTTGGACTTGTGGTTGTTGTTGGGCTTGAAAGGCTTCATCGGATGGTCTTCCTGCAAATGCTTCCCCTTGCTCTCAAGATGAGTAGCCTGAACACTTGCTTCATCCACACTAGTAGGATTCAACAACAGCAAAGTATGGTGTAGATAATGATGAAGAGCACCAATGTACTTCAAAAGAGTGTCAGGAGAATCTAAAGAAATATTCAACTCTAAAGCTTTCTTTCTAAATTCTTCAGTAAAGTTCTGAACACTCTAACCCCTGCCTTGTCTAAAACTTTTCCAATCCATCATATCCTTTTGAACATAACCCAACAGATAAAATTTCTTACGTAAAGCAGAAATGAAAGTAGACCACGATGAGAGAAGATTACCCATTTCTTTGCTACCTTGCTGAAGCTTTCTTTCCCACCATACAAGTGCAGTGCCTGTCAGCCAAAGTGAAGCCAACTGAATCTTCACATCTTATTCTTTGATTTGCTAGACTCAGCAATAGACCTCAATTTTCCTTATCCAATTGTTTAACTTCTCTGCATTCGCTTCCCCATTGAACATGGGAAAATCAAACTTCACATCGAGCTTCAATAAGGGCTTCTTTTGAGGCTCTTTGTGAGGAACCTTGGAATGCTGAGAATGAGATGAGGAAGAAGCACTTGAACTTGTGCTTGAAGCTGAAGGTGAAGAGGGAGGCTCAGGAGGCTCTTCGCCACCTCCTCCTTGGTTAACTGAAGCGTTGCCTTCGTCCTTCACTTCTTTGTCTTCCTTCTTTACTTCACTGCCTTTTATTTCTTTTTCCATGCGTTCTTCATAGTCTGCAAACAACTTGTCTACCTTGTTGGCCATCATGTAGAAGACCTTGTGAAAGTTTGCCTCCATCTTGATGCGGGCATCATTATCATCCATCTTCCTCCTTCGGTGTGTACGTCTGATCTTAGAATTGTAAGGCTCTAATGTACCCTCACCAGCTTGCAGTTTAGCCCTTGTGAGCATCCACACTTACAATCCAATGTCACATAGATCTGATCTGATACCACATGATCCGAAAACAAGATCTTTTCTACTCTACGACATTCACATGAATTGCATAAAGAGCATGAATGAAGCTCACAAATCCATAAGAAGAGAACCAAACAGCATAGACAATACGGACATAAAGACAACAAGTTGATAACGGAGTTCATCCAGGATGGACTACGTCTCCGGGCCTGCTTCTCAATAGGAGGGTCGATCTATAATCTTAGCATGAAGGCAAAATACATGGCAATGATACAATGATACCTTGGTGACAATGTTCAGGAAGAGAAACGCTTCCCAAAACACAACAAGACTGATTCCAGCAACTCTGAAGCCTGAAGACAGTGTAAAACGAGTATAAACACTCGTACCTTCCTCCTGCAGAGCTACGCAATATCCCTTCTCTCCTTTAGCTACAAAGTCTCCACTCCAAAGAATGAGTGGCAAATGGAGAATAAGAGGGTTTATATAGCTTGAGTAGATCCCCTTCACATGTTTCTCATGAATTCTTAGTTACAACAAATTTGTCTAATTGGGCATATGGTTGAAAACGTCCAAGTTGATTAGGCTCTTAAATTATGTAGTTGTGTTCTCCATTTAATATTCCAACCACATAATATTCCAACCATGTAGTTGGTTATAGTTTAAAACTATACCAAGTATAGGTTAAAACCCATTACATGGCATAACGTTTTCGAACCCACTTTAAAAGCCATAACCAAAGTTTTTTAAAAAGCACATGTGGTAAAGAGTGGTCGGAATGGCGGGCTCCACGCGCAGCATTGCATTGGTCGGAGCTCTTGGTCATCACGTTGAAGGGGAGAACCAGGGGTCGAGGCTAGGCTCAGCCCCTTTTTGCGCCAATACAAACTTTAAATAAATTCTTTTCCCATACCTTATACATGAAACACTTGTGGGCTAATGGTAAGGTGGAGTGCTTATGCAGGAGAGGTCACAGGGTCGAACCCCGTGGAGGCCATAATTTTTGTATTAGACATATTGGCCAATCCCATGCTACCACGTGGTGGTCTGGGATTGGTCCACTTCATGCCCAGTCGATGTCCAGTCAACTGCCAAGTCACTGCCCGTACTACCACGTGTTCAATCTCCGTTGGTCCGTACATGCCATGTCACCTCGTCTGTACTATACGGATGCCACGTGTCATCTTTTGGTTGGTCTGTACACCTTCCATGTCATCTTGTCTATACTGTACGGATGCCATGTGTCACCCTGTCAGTGGTGTCACATCATCAAGTTTGTACAGTCCAGATGTCATGTGTCACCCTGTCAGTGGTGCCACGTGGCACCTCTTTTTGCCAATTTTGCCTGTTGACCTTATAGAACAGAACGCGATAACTTTCTCATACGGAGTCCGTTTGAGGTGAAACAAATGCCGTTGGAATCATCTCGACGAGCCCTTCGATTTGGTGCTGGTTTTCCTGAGATTGGAGGACTTCAAAAAATTTTACTTCTTGGATCCTCTTGGATCACTACAAGGTACTAGTATACTTTCCAAAGGATAACACTTCTAATACTAAGTTTTACATGCAAATGGATAAATCAATATAAAGGCACGATTACAAAACAATACAACAGTATTATTCAAAGGAATCAGAAACAAACAAAAGAAACAAAACATAACATAACTCAAAACATATTCAAGGTGAAAGGATAAAACTTTAATAAATAATCTAAAACAATCTAACTTTTAGTCTTAATGTTAAATAGGACTATCATCTAACTATTATAGTTAAAGCATACTATAAAAACTAAAGAAACAGAGCTTTAAACAGGTTCAAAATACATTAAAAACACTAAAAAAAAATGACGAACTGGATGATAGACTGAACTGCAGGTCTGAAAGGGGTGTTTGAATGATAGTTTAAATAGGTTGTCTGAATGACAGTCTGCACAACTAGAATAACAAAAAATAACCTAAATGATCTAATCTTCAGCTGAATTTGTGCACATGCAAATACAATGCATAGAGGCAGTAAATAAACCTACTTAATGATCAAAATTGACAATGAAATAATCTTAAACTAATTCATAAAAATAAATCATTGCGTATTACACTAGGAAACAAACTAGAATCTTGAATGAACTTATAATAGAAAGGAAATGAACAAAATTGAATCTATTATAACTTGATTAAAGCAATCTATTCTATATACTTGTCAATATAAAACTGAGCAATAAAACTGGAAATGAAATGACTGGAAAGTAAATTGAAAGCAAACTATGCACACAACTAGCTATTTAACTTTGGAAATAAAACTATATTAATGCATTACAGAAAACAATGAAATAAATGTTTACAGTATTTTTAATGAAAACAAACTAGAAATCAAACTATACTAACTACAAAAGAAAAGATAATGAAATTACATGAAAAGAAACCGTTGGTTGATGAGGGGCCCTCTGAGCAATCAAGGGTGATGCCTGGCTAACACTTACATGAACACAATCATGAACAACAAAACACTGAGCTTCTATTAAAAATAAGGAACAGAGTTACAACGTTCTTCTCTTAAAAACTGACTATCTAACTAATGAATTGATCAACCCCCTAGCTCTTCATGTGGAGGTGTTTATATACATAATGCTTACAGAGGTGAGCAAGTCGACCCTTTAGTGGTCGAATGCTCTCTAAATTTAGTCAATCATTACTGCTATCAATTGATCGAACGCCAACACACAACGTTCTTCCATTTCCATCACACGTTAGTTCTTCATGGTGCATGATGTGGTGTGAGGGTCCTTCCTAGCATGGACTAGTGGTGTGGTGTTGAGCGAAGGAGGTTGCTGACGAGTCTTCTAGAATGGGATCCATGCTATCAACCATACGCATGGAAAATAGACAATTTCCATGCTTTAGCAGCTGGGAATCTCTTATCAACAATGCGCGGTTGACTCGGCGAACTGAACGGTGAGCTGGACAGTGAGTTGGATATGCTCTACGCATATCTAGGATGAATGCGTTGTCTATTTGTTGGCATGCTAAAGACTATGGTCTGCAATAACAATATCTTGCTAACATTTTAATGCTTGGAAACCTTCCAATGAATATCGTGCAGTCTAATTAGCGAGCTATATGGTACGATGGATATCCTATGCACATATCTAGCAGAATGTGTGTCTATTCTTAGCTCGTCCAAAGACTATAACTTGAAAACAATGCATATATAAAGTAATATATCAAAACGCACTCTAAATAATGTCAATTTTAATCTATAAAATCGTGAAATGATAATAATAAACATATTTCATGTAAATATTAAATTCATTCATACCTGGGGCTGAATAGTGAGCCGCATGACATAAAATATGCAAAAAGATGACAAAACATATGTTTAAAGCATAATTTAACTGCTGAAAATGATGAAAAAACTGGGATCAACAGTGTTTGAGGCAAATATCCTCTTCAGGAGTTTGTGGAGTCTTTGATTCATGCTTAGGACCTTCTTGATTTCAAACCCAAGAAAGGCCATTACACTTAGACCAATAACAAAGTAGGGGCTGCTAATATTTTTGCTCATGTAGATAGGTTTCCGGTCCAAAGCTCTTTGATGGAGGGGAAAAATTTAATCTCTTCCAAAATTCTTCCCAAGTTAACTTCAGATCGTCACCCCATCTCCTTGTTGTTGGAAGAAGAGGAAGATTTAGGTCTTATTCCGTTCCGTTTCAGTCCTCTTTGGATTGAGAGAGATGGCTTCTAGGAAACATTGACACAAGCTTGGTCTCAGTTTGTAGAAGGATCCCTCAGCTATGTATGGGAACAGAAACTCAAGCATACCAAGTATGCCTTGAAAAGTTGGGTTAAAAAATATCTCACAACTGCAATGAGCAGCAGGCAAGAGATAGTGCATGCTTTAGAAAAGATTCAACTAGGTATGGAGGAAAAATAAATTACTAAATCTCATTTGGATAAGGAACAGTTCACTAAAATAAATTCCTTCATTTCCTTTTGCTAGGAAGAAGAGTATCTGCGTCTCAAGTCTCGAAGTCTTTGGTTGCAAGAGGGAGATAAAAATACTTCCTTCTTCCACAAACACTGCAGATCTAGACTATCTCGAAACCACATTTTAGAAATATATACAAGCGAGGGTGAGGTCATTAAAGGGCACTCGCATTTACAAGAGGCTTCCCAATTACGTTTTTAGCAATTGCTTAAAGAGGACAGCATCACAGATGACGTAGTGAATGCTGAATTTTTATCCAACATTCCTTCTTTAGTCACTGCAAAGTTAAATGTTGGCTTAGTGAAAAGTTTCTCTGAAAAAGAAATAGTGGATGTTATATGGTAAATGGATTTGGATAAATCCCTCGGGTCGGATGGATTCTCTATTCATTTCTACATAGTTTGTTGGAACGTTATAAAACCGGATCTTTTTCGTATGATATCAGCCTTTCATAAAAAATCCAAAGTGGGAGGGTGTACTAATTCTACTCACCTTGATTTAATTCCCAAGGAAGTTAATCCAACAACTTTTGACAGGTTTCGACCTATCTTGCTATGCAATGCTTCATATAAACTCCTAGACAAACTATTAGTCAACAGACTTAAGCCCTTGTTAGGAAATTTAGTTTCTCCTCTCCAGGGGAGTTTGTTAAATGAAGGCATCTTGTAGATAATGTGATACAAGTGCAAGAAGCCCTTCACTCCAGCTTTCAAAGGAAGGATAAAGGCATGATCATCAAGCTGGATATGAAAAATGCCTTCGACCATTTTAAGATTTCCTTTCTCTACCAAGTTCTTCTCTCTTTTGGTTTTAGTGTTGAATATGTTAGTTTGATAAAATACTACACAGATAGGCCCTAGATAGCGCCCCTTGTTAATGGTAGACTAATATATTTTTTCCAATCTTTAAGAGGACTCCATCAAGGGTGTCCTCTGTCACATTTTCTTTATATATTGATGGCTGAATATTTAAGTAGAAATCTTACAACAGAATTGGTAGCTAGTTCTATTCCAGGAATTAAGGCGACAAGAGGTGTGGATCCTATCAATCATGCCCTTTTTGCAAATGACTCTCTTCTGGGAGGGGCCTCATTAAATATTTCTTGGGCCTTCAATGAAATTTTACAAAACTTCTACTTAATCTCTAGAGCTTTGATCAACAAAAGAAAGAGTGTTGTATATGGTTGGAATGTAGACCATCTGACAATTCTTCAAATAGCTCATTCCTTGGGCTTCCCTAGATTTGATAAGTGGGATAAGATCAAATAATTGGGCCTCCCATTAACCTTGGGACCAAGTCCTCCTTCGCTTTGGCTTGAATTTTTAAGTAAAATAAAAGCAAAAATAGTATCTTGGGGTGGCCAATGGTTAACAAAGGCTGGAAAGATGATTTTGATTAAGGAGGTCCTTTCATCCTTCCCCATCTTCAAGTCCTCTTTTCTCCTTGCTCCCAAGTCCATCACGACTAATATTTCCAAGCTTCTTCAGGACTTTTTTTGGAATCCTGGAAAAGAAAATCATAATAAGATGCACTTGGTTAGCTAGGATATTCTCAAAAGACCTCTTACGAAAGGTGGATTACAAATTCATGATCTTGGATTGGAAAATCTTGCTCTGGGAGGAAAAATCATTTGGCAGTTGTTTGCAGATAAAAAAAATTCAGTAAGTAAGATTCTTTGGATGAAATACCTTAAGGGAAGTTCTTTAAGAAATTTAAAATCAACAAATACACCTACACGCACATCACTCTTGAACTTATGTAGAAGAGGAATTGATCATATTCAACAACAGCTCTATAGAATCCCCGACAATGGGATGAGGATATTATTGTGGGAAGACAATATTTTTGGAAACCCTCCTCTTTCCACTTTAAACTCGTTAAATGAGATCAAGTTATGGTTAATTAATAAAGGTCTCCTCCAGCTTGCAGATATCTGTTCTTGGGATAGCAATGGGAATTGGGCAGGTTGGTCTTTTCCGAAGATTCCTGAACCTCTTCTTCTTCAACATAATTTGTTGATCTCAACACTTTCAGGACATGCACCTATTCATCTCTCTTCTAAAGATAAATGGAGATGGGTTTGTCAGGAAACTATTCAGGTGCTCAAGGCTTCTCTACTTTACAAACTTCTCAAGTTTCTTTTTTATCCCCTACGCAATGGAATTCTGTTTGGTCATTATTCAGCCTTCCCAAGGTGAATTTCTTCACATGGTTACTCATGCATAGAAGGGCGCTAACATGTGAAAACTTGAATAAGTGCGGGTTTCATGGACCGTTTAGATGTTGCTTATGCAATTCTGCCTCTAAAACGTCGGATCATATTTTCATTGATTGTGTTTTCACTCAGACAGTGTGGTAGTTAGTTCTCCATGGTCTGAATGTCGTTGCTCCTTCTCATATGGTAGTAGTCCCTTTGTTTATCTCATGGAAAGAACAGATTCTTGAGATAAACAAAAAAAATGAAGACTGGATTAAAATATGACGAGCAGTTCCAAAAGGTATTTGGTGGAAATTGTGGTTGGCCAGAAATGACTGGATTTTTAACAATAATTCTTCAACTCCCAGGGATGTGGCGAGCAAAGCGAAATCTCTTATCTTGGAATCAGTAAGTAATTTAGTTTCAATTTCCTCTCTGTCTCCAGATATTTTTGCGTGGCTGGGATCTTGTGCATTTGTACGAAGTATAGTCAACTTCAAACAGTCATCTCCTCCTTCCTGGTGCTTGAGAGTTAGTGTTGCAGCCTTTCCATCGTGGTGGGAGAGTACCTTTACAACTTCTATTTTCTTTGATGGTGCGTCCAAGGGGAATCCTAGGATCGCAGGCGCTGGTGGGTTGATTATTTCTACAGACAGTTTGATCGAAACCAACTTCAGCTGGGGACTAGGAACAAGTTCGAATAATCAGGAAGAAAGCTATAATATTCTTAAGGCATGCGAGATTGCAAAGGAGATCGGATACAAGTCAATTCAATTTTTGGGGATTCAGAGTTGTTGATCAAATTGTTAAACTCTGGATATCATTTTAATAACCCTTCTTTGAATAAAACCCTGCAGCAAATCCAAAATACTTTGAAAGCTTTTGAAAGGGTTACTTATTTTCATATCTTGTGAGAGATAAATAAACATGCAGACTCTTTTGTAAATAAATCTTGTGTGTTGTCACAAGGAAATCTCAGCATCAATGGAGAACCCAACATTTTTTCAGTCACTAACTTAATTGAGTTTCATCAATTAGCAATCTGCCATTGAGGGAGAAATATTTTCAAAATATAAGATCTCTGTAATATTTTTGGTCTTCTCAAAGTATCCTTTCTGTTATTTTTATAAATGGTTGATTAAGCTATTGCTCAATCATACCCGGTTTTCTTCATAAATACAAAATAAAAAATTATCCATTTAAGTTAAAAAAATTAATTAGTTTACGATTTTATTTTAAATTAAATATTAACGTTTTTATAACATGTAATGACTACAATCTCATAAATATAAGAGTTTCACATAAGGAACATATGGAAAAAGAAATCAATCATTTTAAGAAAGAATTTATAAATGATTGTCACAAATAAAATAAAATTGAGCAAATTATCGATAAATTCTAAATGTGGAAATACTTAGAAATACAAAGAAATAACGTTAGAACTACTTTTCATCCACTTATTATTAATTTGGAAAACCCATGAAGGTTATGAATTTGTTTCATGAAAATATTTTCTACTTAGCTTATAATATATATACTCTGATGTACATAAAAATGAGCATATTTTGTGATTATATCCACAACTACAAAATTGACATTCGTATTTTCTATCATTCTCTTTAAAAAAATTTAATATATTTATGCATTCCTTGCCCCATTTTTTTAATCTATAAGGAACTATAAGTGTCCAACCATTTGAGACTCTTAATGTTTGTTGTTTCAACTTTGGTTAAAGGCCTATAAATATTTTATCCTTGTCACAAATAATGTTTTTCTTCCCATTCTAATGTTCAATCGTATTCTTACATTATTTTAGTCATTGAAACCCTATTCCATTAAACTTAGATTAATTCTAATCTAACCTCCTTTGCAGACATGCCAACAATAGTCCTTTTAAAATGTAAAAATTGGTTTGAAATCTGTCATTATCCCTTCCTTCGAGTCTAATCTCCTTTGTAGGGATGCTAACAATAGTTCTTCTAAAGTGGAAAAATGGGTTTGAAATGTGCCATTATCCCGCTCCAAAAATGCATTTTGTATTTGATATTGACAATTTTGGACTTTTTGAATTGGTTATTTGAATTTTTAAAACTAATATTGGGATTTTTAGAATCTGATTTTACACATTAAAGACTTCTATTTCACAATTAAATTTCAATTACATTTAATATATTGATGATGATGATGATGGTTAACCTCCCCTGAGACCAAACTTTGGTATATCGGACCTAAAGAAAACGAATTGTTAGTTTGTTTTAAGATTGTATTTCTATGCTCAAAGAGCTTGGAGAGAAGCATCCTGAGCTCACTATAATTTTGACAAGTTAAAAGGCTAGGAAGGTCAGGATTGCAAAAAAGATTATGAAACTAAGATCTAATGTGGGTGTACGCAGGGCACTCTAACAGGAAGTGATTTTCATCCTCGATGTTCATATTCTCACAGAGGTGGAAGATGCTTTCCACCCATGGTGTTTTAGGAACTTCTCAACGACCTGTTTCACTATGTAGCTCATGAGAGTTCGTTCTTATCTTGGCTATATTAATTTTTTTCTTTGAACTAGTTAAAATAGAGCGAAACTTTTGATCTTCTAGAGTAGGGTTGATGATCTCCTTATAATATCTTAACTTTCTTTTAGCCTCTAAATATTTCTCACACCACATTTTCTCCTTAAACTTAGAAGTAACAATATTTTTAATGTTATTAATATTTTGCAATGTAACATTTTCGTTGATCTCCCAATGGTTTAACCAAGCCCCTGGTATCTTTATACCAACCTTGCTTGAGCCTTAGGTGGTTTTGGCTGGAATTTAAAGCTAGCTTTGGAAGTCTATGGTCTCTCATGTTATTGATTTTGTGCTTGTACAATAGGAGCCTAGCCATAGCTAGGCTCTCGATAGGGGAAAGACCCACTTCTAAAAGGATAATAGGATAGGGTGTATTGCTTTCAATTTTGAGGTTATACGTTATAAAACACTTCTTGATTTGCTCAATCTTTCTCTAGGATTCTCTAGAGATGCTGCAACCCCAAACCTCACACCCATACAAGATAACAGGAGTGACTAAATTTTCAAAGAGGAGCTTCTTTTTATCCCACATCACAAGTTTTGTTGCTTTATAATTATTTTCAAGACCAAAAAAAGCTTTCCACCCTCCATTAATCATTTTCTTAATGCTAGAGTTCTAGTTGAGATTGTGATGAATATCAATTCCTAGGTACTTGTAAGAAGACACTTCCTCCAAGTTGCTATTGTTATACATACAATTAGTGTAAGTGTCCTTCTTGGATTTGATAATCATAAATTTTTGTTTGTTAGTATTAACAACCATACCCATGGTATAGAAAAATCCTTAAGAAGTCTTAGTTGCTTATCAAGATCAGATGGACACCTTGCAAGAAGAACAATATTATTAGCATAGAGTAGAAGGATGATGACTATTCCATTTAATATTGTGCCAGCACAACCTACTTCCTCCAAACAACCTTATAGCTTATCGATGCAAATGCCAAATAAGGTAGGGGAGAGGGGGCAACCTTGTTTAACTCCGATATTACATTTAATATCTTTCGACCACCTCTCGTTGGTCTTAAACATGGCAATGAAATTCTCATATAACCTTATTGCGGCAGCTCTCAACTCGAAAGGAACCTTTAGCTCTTGTAATCTATTCCAGAGGTTATTTCTAGGCACCGAATCGAAAACCTTGTTAAAGTCCACATAGAAACAAAAGAGATTGGATTTATCATTGTGATATTCCTACACAATTATCCTAAGTGTAACGAGGTGGTCCATTGTTGAGTGTTTCCTTCTAAAACCCGCTTGGCCTTTAGCCCTCTTACCTTGAATTTCAAGCCATATATTGATCTTATTTTCCAAAATAATACAATATAACTTGGCTAAGAGAGGGCTAATCATAATTGTCCAATAATTAGAGGGGTTATTTGTATCCCCACTTTAAAAAATAGGGATAATGAGGCTTTGAGTCCAAGGTTTAGGGAACCCTTGCTTGACCGCTTAATTGAAAATCTTGTGGATGTGAGGGACGAGGACAGGACCTCCAATTTTTAATATTTCTTCCTGGTAACCTTCAATTTCCTTAGCTTTTCGATTTGCGAGACTCTTTACCCCAAAATCTATGTCTTGACGCTTTATTCCAAAATCTATGTCTTTTAATGAGCAGGGTTTCAAAGTTATAAATGTCATTTGGGGATTCATAAAGCTTTTTAAGATAAGAATTCCAGTTGTGTAAAAAAAAATTATTATTATCTTTAGTTTTTCTAATTAGAATTTGCCTCCAAAATTTCTTACTGGCCACCTTAGAGAGGTGTTAGAGATTTTCTTGTCTTTTATGAATATATTGTATTTTTTTCCTTTTAGTTAGGGCTTTGTAACTTTTTATCTTGTTAATTTTAAGAGACTCATCAAGAGCTTCCCTTAATTTCTCTGGTGGCAATTTTACGTCTTTTATGAATATATTGTATTTTTTTCCTTTTAGTTAGGGCTTTGTAACTTTTTATCTTGTTAATTTTAAGAGACTCATCAAGAGCTTCCCTTAATTTCTCTGGTGGCAATTTTACAATCTTTATCATACCAAGGGTTGGTTTTTCTATTTCTTTTATTACTTGAAACTTCAATCCAGAACTTGTTAATAAAATACCAGAAGGTTGTGGTAAAATTATGATAGAGACCTTCTATATTGTGTATACTTGATAAAGGAAGCAAATTAATTTTTAATTCATTTAAAAAAAATTGTTTTTATTGGTTATCATTAATATATTCTAAATTTGATTACAAATCATCTACAAGTAATGCTGAATTAAGTAAACTCTCATATATGAATATTGTTAATATTGTATTAACAATAGAAACCACATTTCTAAACTCCAAAATAAAGATACTTTTCCATTCAATGTCATCACTTTTGCAAATATATTTTGCAATTTTGAAAGTCAATGTCAAGGCACTTTTAGAATCTATTAATTTTGTGATTTTGAAAATTAGTATTTGCACTTTCAAAATCTAATTTGCAACTTTTAAAAATTAGTAATGCCATTTTCAGAATTTATTTTGCAATTTTAAAATCCAATATTGACACATCCGTCACCAGATTTTTCACTTTATTAATTCCAAATTTTCACTTACCTACCAAGTTAGTACATATTATAGGGTCTCCTAAAATTACTAGTAACTCATATCTTCATAATTATATATTTGAATAATAATATATATTTTAACATTCTTTTCTAAAATACTTTCCATAAAATCATCTATAAAAATTGCATTTCTTTGTGTTTTTACATAGTAACTATATAAACATTTTTATAATCCCAAAATGTCTTTGTAATTATATAAATTTTTTTATCATTCCATAGATTACTTCTTATGAACAATTTTGAAATCATCCATAAAATTGTTTTTCTCATTTACTTGTCTTTGTGTTTCTACATAGTAACTATATAGATCTTTTTATCATCCCAACATGTCATTGTAAACTATATACATCTTTGTATCATTGCATAGATAACTTCTCATGAACAATGCTATATATTGTTTTTATGATCATACCAAAATTATGAATAACTGCAAGATTTTCTAAACATCTGAACGTGTAACAACCTGTGTACGTTGAAAAAAGATTTCTGGGATCAACAGCCCAGAATTCTGTACTGGCTGTGATAACAATTAGAGGAGAAGAAGTACCTGTTCAGAACTGGATTTGATATAATTTCTTCAATCCATCTTTTGGACTTGTGTTTGGATAGATAATTCAATTGTAGCTGAGCGTCGAAAAACCATGAGCATGAGGGAACGATTGACTGCAGCAATGACCGATATGAGAGAAAGATTGTCTGAAACGTCCATGAGCATCAAGGAACGATTGTCTGAAATCATGAGCATATCATGGGAACGATTGTATGAAGCCATGATCAAGATGGAGAACATGATAGATCGCACGGTTAACCGCATGATAGATTTCTCGGCCACTTCTTGCTTTGGTTACGTAGAGGATCGCGAAGCGAATTATATCGAAGGCAAGTATGAATTTAGGGTTTTCATTTCTGAAGGACAATTGGCATCGGTGTACAAATGCATTTGCAAGAACACGAGAGAAGATTTGGCTTGTAAGATAACGCTGGATATCAAAACTGCACATCACGAGATATATATACTCCACCTCTTGAACTTCGACGGGCGCAAGCCCGGAATCTTGAGGTTAAGAGATTTTAGACAGCCGGAGCAACGGCATCGAAATAAGTCCAAGTATGTGTACCTCGTTACCGAACTCTGTAATGGCGGAGATCTCAGACGCATTGTAGAGACGCAGCGCAGGCTTCCTAACGAAAGACAAACCGCCAGAATAATAAAATCTCTCGTGGAATCTCTCCAGTTCTGCCATGCGAAAAGGGTTATTCACCGAGACGTGAAGCTTTCAAGTATATTTGTATCTTACGGTGTGAATTATAGTTCATGGACAACTAAACTAGGAAATTTTGATAGAGCGATTCGGGTCAAGCCAAGTAGGTTAAAAGAACAGAAAATATAGCATTCGAATTCTTGTTTGTGTCAACTTTTTTTTCATTACAATGAATACGAAATTTTAATTTATTCATCTTGATCGTTTTAATTCACAGGGCAGCATTTTGTTTATGATAATGTGGGAACCGTGGGATATTCGGCACCGGAAATGCGAAGCGGAAGAGGATACATGTATGAGGTTGATATATGGAGTGTTGGAGTAGTATTATATCTTCTTCTGTGTGGCAGGATGCCTTTTAATCATGCAGAGAATGAGGCTACCACGTATGATCAAATATTATGGCAGAATACAAAGCCAGATGTTGCCCGCGGTCGATGGAGTTCTGTATCCGATGCCGCAAAGGATCTTGTTCTTGGAATGTTACAGAAGAGAATCTGGAACAGGCTATCTTGCGATCAAATTTTATGTACGTTACACCTTGTGAATCTTTTGCATTTGCCAAGTTATAATATTATTATCGTTGAAACATGTAAAACAAATAATTATATAATGACATACCAAGAGAATTTGTATGCAGGTCATCCTTGGATTCTGGCCAATACAGGAGACGTTTCAGCTACATCCAGGGTGGCGACTTCTGCTAATAAAGAGAACACGTCTTCGTCCAAGTGTTTGGAAATATTAAGTACTTGCTGATTTACATTTCATCTCAACCGACTCAGTAAGAATCTGCAGAAGTACACTGCTTTCAGCGAGTTTGTCACGATGGAGAAGAGTTCACGTTTATCTCAATATTTAAGCAATTCAATTTAATTTCTGAAATTAAGTTTTTAGGTGGAAATATATTATAGTCTTTAATGTAACAAGTTCATAAAAGAGTTTTAATGTATGTAAAAGAAGAAGACTGTAAACTATTATGACAGTTAAAGCATGTGTTAAAACTCTTTAGAGAGTTAGAGTTCTTGTGTTTGGAAAGTGTTGTAATTGTTGTTATAGTCTTTTTGTTATATAACCATAATATCATAGTTTATGGTTGAATGTATGTCTTATTTATGCCACGCTTCTTTTCCTTTTAGTGAAAGACACAAATATTTTACCCTGTAAAAGTTTGAGTTTTGTCCCAGGTATTTTGGTCTAAGTAATCTCTTGAGTTTTGTCCCAAGCTAAGTATCTCATTACAGCATCTAAGTCAAATCTTGTCCCAAGTATTTTGGTCTAAGTAAAACGTGGGGTTTCTAAAGGCACTATGTGGCAGCCCCAAAAGTTAAATGTTGGCAAGTATTTTGGTCTAAGTAAAAGGTGGGGTTTCTAAAGGCACTCTGTGGCAGCCCCAAAAGTTTAAAAAAGAGAAAAAATTTCTCACTCTGCACTAACTCAAGTATATTGTCCACTCCAAAATGGCTATATAGAACCACCAAATCAAACGATATATAATAATCGTACACTAGCAGAAGGATGCCCTAAGGGAACAAAGAAAGAAAGACGGAAAGACTTTCTTCAACATATGCCAAGCCGTGCATGAAATCATACTCCCAAGAGTAGTAGTAGCAAATACCACTAAGCATGCATGCTATACATTGGAAACCGCCTACCAAGGCTTGGACAAGGTAAGGACTTCTAAGTTGCAGATTCTTAGAAAATATTTTGAATCTTTGTCAATGAAAGACTAACAGAGTCAGTGGACTCATTCTACACTAGAGTCATTGGTGTGATAAATCAACTAAAATATCGTGGAGAAAATATAGAAGACAAAAGGGTTGTTGAAAAAGTTCCTAGAAGTCTTCCCAAATATTTGAATCCTTGGTCGTGACCTTAGAAGAAAACAATGACATGTCGCAGTTTATGATTGAATCATGATTTACAAGCCTCGCTCATCAATCATGAACATAGAATCAGCAAATCAAATACATCATTAAAAGGTGAATTTACAGCACAGTCATCTATAAGTCGTTGAAGACGCAGGGAGAGATATAACTCTAGAGGCAGAGGAAGAAGTGTTTCCACAGGAGGACGCAACAACAGTCTCGTGAATGTCGCTGATAGAGGACAAAATCAAAACCTCAGTTAGCCAAGTGGTCACACGTTTGATAAGTCAAAAATACAATGTCATTACTTGAAGAAATTTGGTCATTGTGCATATGAATGCACAAAGAAGTAGTATGACCAAGGAAGGAAAATCCAAAACTAGTCAAGCAACACCAGCCCTTGGTCAAGTGCAATGTTAATGGCATGTGAATCACTAATTTAATGCAATGATGTCCAAGAAATTCCATGTGACATATGGTATTCAGACTTAGGCTATAACAATTATATGGCAGGCAATTTAAATTTGTTTTCTAGTTTAGATAAATAAGTTCAAACTGATGTCACACATGGAAATAATGTCCAAGTAACAGTTTTGGGAAAATGTATTGTTGGTATTCTAACCAAACAGGGGGAGCGAAGGTCTGGAACACAATTATTTGAGCATTGGATAGGTGATACAAAGAGGTTACTGAGTCCACATGGAAAACAACCATTGTGTGATTAAAGACATACATCCAAGTAACCAATTGATAGAAAAAGTACCAATGAAAATAAATTGTGTGTTTCCTTTGAGGATAATGTCAGACATGAAAGGAAATACAAACTCAAGACTTGCATTCAATGAAGAAAGAAAATACGCAGACAAGCACTACAAAAAGAAAGAAAACGAGAGCGCTGAAATTCCAACAGCATTTCAATCAGAGGTTCAAGATGAGTCATGGTTCTGGCATTTCATATTTGGACATATCAATTTTGGTGGGCTGAAGCTACTGCACAAAAATAATATAGTGAAATCATTGCCAATGATGGACAAACCAGTGAGCATTTGTGAAGGATGCATTTTTGGGAAGCAGCGTAGAGAGACTTTTCCAGTTAGAAATTCATACAAAGCATGCACGCCACTTGAGATTGTGCACTCTAATATGTGTGGCCCAATGCGGACATCATCCATGGGAGGATGCAATTATTTTCTTACTTTTATTGATGACTTCACAAGAAAAACATGGGAGTGTTTTACAAAACATAAATATCATGCATTTAGTTGTTTTCAATAGTTCAAGGCACTCATGGAGAACCAAGGTGAATACAGGATCAAAATATTAAGGATGAACAGAGGAAATGAATATGTCATGAATGAATTCCTAAAATTTTTGAAGTCCCATGGCATACACAAGAAATTCACTATGCGGTATACACCATGACAAAATGACATTGCATAGAGAAAGAAGAGAACCACTACAGAGATGGCAACCAAGCATTTGTCAAATGAATATTGAGCTGAAGAAATCACGGCTATTGTATATATTATGAACTAATTTCCAACAAAGAGCATGAAGAACAAAGTCCCTCAAGAAGCATGGATAAGTATGAATCACAATGTTTCTCATTTAAAAAATTTTGGTTGTGTCACATATGCTCATGTTCCATATGACCTCAGAAAGAAATTAAACAACACGGGACAGAAATGCATTTTTGTTGGTTACTCTGAAGACACAAAAGCATACAAGTTGTATGATCATGTCATAAGGAAAGTAATCATCAGTCGCGATGTTCAATTTGTCGAGAATGAATCATGGGATGGAGCCGTTGAGAAGAATGTCAAGATTGTGTCGAATGTTCAGCATGATGATATGGCGGAGGAAGTGGTTCAAATACCACATGTAAGTCAGAATTTTGCAGCATCATTAAATCCCAGGACACCACGACATGGTTCAACACAAGCAATGTTGACACAAGTCACAACTCAAGCTAAGACGACAAGCACACCTAGAAGTCAACAAACTCCATTAAGCAGTTCGTCGAGGTCGACATTGACAAATCAAATAAAGACAAGAAGTTTGCGTGAAATATATGAAGCCGGTACACCAAATTCATTCTCTTTGTTTTCATTATTTTCTCAAATAGATGATCCACTAACATTTGAGGAAGCTGTCGAAAAAGAAGTATGGGAAAAATCCATGGATATAAATAAATATAATGCATTGAGAAGAACCAAACATGGGAGTTGGTAGATATACAAAAAGATATGGAATTAATCAGTGTCAAATGGATTTACAAAACCAAGCAAGATGATGATGGGAATGTGTAAAAATGCGAGGAAAGAATGGTCACAAGAGGTTTCACACAGCATCCCAACATAGAATTTAATGAAACCTTTGCACCTATCATGCGCATTGATACAGTAAAAAAGTTATGGCCATTACTGCACAAAACAAATGGCATGTTTATCAAATGGATGTTAAATCATCATTTTTGAATGTCTATCTAGAGGAGGAAGTGTATGTGGAACAACCACAAGGTTATGAGGTTCTAGGACAAGAGCACAAAGTATACAAGCTGAAAAAGGAACTCTATGGTTTGAATCATCCTCCTAGATCTTGGTACAGTTGCAGTGATTCCTATCTCACCCAGAATGGATTTCAAAGAAGTGAAAGTGAGTTGACGTTGTACACCAAATTCAATGAGCAAGGTAACATGTTAATTATCTTCATGTATGAAAATGATTTAAGATTTACTGATGATTTTGGCATAAATGATTTTAGAACAATCATGGAAAGAGACTTTGAAAGGACTTCTTTTAAAGGGATTATGAAACAACTCTATGAGTGGGGCCTTGGAACAACCACTAATAACCAGGTCGAAGATCTTGCACTCCTAAAGGGTCTTAAACAAGCCTCCTCCCTATATTAACAACATCACAACTACTAAAGAATCAATGATATTCATACGAAAAATTAACAATGCCAAAATCCCTAAAGATGCTAACTTTGCGACAATAATTTCCAGGATCAAGTAAGAGGAAATTTTTTTCTCCATGATCAAATTCCTCCATGTCCTAAGGGGAAATAAATTTGAGGTGGATAAGCAAACAAATAGTGTCACTAAGTTCAAAATTAGGAAATTAAAAATAAAGTAGGGGCTTTTCCATTTCCACATCCCCTAGACTTCCTTGCATGAATCTCAATTGTTATGTGTCAAAGCAAATGCTACAGGACAAATCACAACATCAATGGCCTCTCCTTCCATAATGTGATGGGTCTTTAATCAAATATGTACATGCCTTTCTTCTCTTCCTTGTAATTGAACTCACGGGGAATATCAACAATATACATTTTGGGATAAAATGTACGTAAGGATCAGGGTGCTTCCTTCCAACCCACCCCTCTAGTGATGAAGTCAATAGTTTCATCTTTATTTAGGTGTGGCTCCTATTCTCTCATCCTACTCTTTTCAAAGAGCCTCCCTTTACTATACTCAGTAAATTATTTATCTCAACTTGGGTTGGCTCACTCGGTTTTGGTATTTTTCTGAGACCTAGTTTCATTGTTCCTCTCCCCTCACCCTCCCTATTTTGGGAAATCAGTAGAAAGGTCATCATCCCCCTCATCTAGGAAGGGTTTCTCTTCCCCGGGAACTTCAACAATGTCGTTACCTTCGGTTCTTTCCCTAGCATAGATTGGCAAGTCTCAACTTTCAATTTGATTTTTAGATAAATAAGGAACTCCAATATTATTGGACAGATCTTTCCTACTAGAAGTCTTATACATTGCACATTAGATGGATTCCTCAAAAAAATATTCAAAGATATCGTTGACATACATAAGGTCATGAAAAGACATGATGATTTACTTGAAATCATCAAGCCACATAAATTTATAGTCACTACAAAAATACGTGCCAATGACCAACATATCATGCTCCTCGGTACCAATAATGCAAAGGTCAGATACATAATTCAAAGGCATATCAAAATCCTGGAAGGGAAAATAATTAATCTTTGAAACTTGAGCATAGGAGTTGAGTATGCAATCCATAAACCTAGGCCTTCTTCAGTTCTACTTTGGGATATTTTAGAGAGGAAGAAGTGATGGGAAAAGCTTTGGACAAGATGGAAATCGAAAACACAAACAACTATGGGGATGCAAAAAAAATGTCCTCCCGTAATACTTTCTTTGAAATTTTGGCAAGTGTAAATTGTATTTAGGAGATTTTTGGCATAGCTATTCCGACAACATCTTTAGAAATTACATTGTGAAGGAAAATTCAATTCTTTGGAAAAACAGGGAATAATTATGGAGTAAGAATATGATATCAAATTTGTCAAGCTGGGAATGATCGGATATTGTCCTTAGGATAAAAAAGACTCGTACAGGTTCTAAAGGAGCCATCGCACTTCCCAAAGTATTCCTTATATAATTCATATCTTTATGGGGTTATTACTTATGGAATTATATAGGTAATCTTGCTCGCCCCAGCTTAACATAGGTTATAGGATTAGGTTCACCACTTCTAGGCCAGCTCCGATTGTATTTATTTTGTTGTTAAGTTCAACTACAATGTTTGCTAACACAAATTTATTCTTGTTTAAAAACAAAGAATAAAAAACTAAGATAAAAGGATTCAAGGAGGTTATGATTGTACACCAAGAAAAATAGAGAGGAGGGAATTATATACATAAGTTGAAAAACAGAGATAATTAATGTCGAGGGATGAGCCTTCTTTTATAAGAAATTAGGGAGGCAACAAAGCATGACTTGTTACTTCCTCCCATGAGTATGTCTCTAATGGGTCTTCTTGGAGTTAACACTTTATGCATTTTTGTTATTGAGATTTTTGTACGCATACCCCATGAGATGTTAGTATTTTTCTTATATTTTACAAGATTATGGCTTGCATGGGCATACTTATGGATATTGAGGAGTTATCCCAATTTAATTTTTAAAATTTTAAATTGGCATGCAGAATGTGACACATTTTTCAATAATATTTCCTTTTGAATAGGGATAAATGGTAAATGGCCCCTTGTGATTTTATGTGTTATTTCATAAAATTATTGGTTTCATCATGGGATAAATAAAACCATGAATAAGACATAAAGATCATTAACAAAGTACTAAAATGATATTTTATATTATGAAGACATAGATCACATGAAAAGTTTTGATTTCTTCATCTACGTAAATGTTGAATAAATGACATAAATGATGTGTTGTTTCTACCCAGGTTTAATACCCATGACCATCTTGACATGAAACATATGGGAGTGTCAAAATTTATTGTAATGAAAAAAAGAAAAAAGGACATAAATGCATCAAGAAATAATAATGAGATAATGACTAAAGAAAAACAGATCTCACTTTAATGATTTATAAGATTAGTAAATGTTGTCAAATTTAAGAAAGAGTGTTTTTTACTTTAATTCATTATATCGCAATAATCACGGACACAATAACATCTATTCTTTGAAGATTAATGAAATAAAAATTTGTATTCAATATTAAAGAATTATACCATATTCATAATCCTTTCAAAATTATCAATAATAATTTTCACAAACAAAAATACCACTAATAACTTTAACATAACACTTTCAAAAATATCAATAATAATTTTAACAAACAAAATATCACTAATAACTTTAACATAATACTTGAAAAATACCAATAATAATTTTAACAAACAAAAATACCACTCATAACTTTAATAAAAAACACATTATAAAAAGATTTAAAAAATTAAAAATTATAACAATATACAACAACTATGGCTTCATCTTGGCATATTGATATGAAGAAAACTTATTTTTATTTTTATGTGTGTTAAATGTTTTGATTTTTTTATATAAATAATGACTTTGTTATTATGGTAATTATTGTTATAAATGTTTTTATTGGTTATTTAATAATATTAAGAATTTTATAATGAAAACAACTTTAATTAGATAATACAAAGAATTATTCTAAGATTTTATTTAATATTTTTAATTTTTTTTATATAAATAATGACTTTGTCATTATGGTAATTATTGTTATAAATATTTAATAATAATAAGAATATTTAATGAAAACAACTTTAATTAGAAAATACAAAAAATTATTCTAATATTTAGTAATGTACATTAACTTTAATGTACATCAAGTTGATTACATTAATGTTCAAGATTGCATTATTATATTATGCAAATTATACAAATATTTCAAAAAAATATCTTAAAATATATTTAAAAATTTTATGTAATAATTAGAAAGAAAAAATACTTATATACCAATAATAATAAAGATATCAAAATACATCATGGAAATAAAATCACATAGAGAGGGTTCAGCCAACACTAATTTTTGGAACATATGCTTACTCCATATACCTTTACAATTCCATACAATAAGAAATTAAGGTTTATGAAAACAACATAAATAGTTATGTAGGAAGATATCTTTATGTAGAAGGATACTCTAAACATCTTTTCCACTATAAATTTCAAGTACTCTAAATGCCAGATATAATTGTTTAATTTGTTATTTTGTTATTTTAGTTAAAGAACTTTACTATTAATAATAAGAATATGTATACATGTTTATAAACTTTTCACTAGTCACTTGTTTTGGTCTTTCATAGAAATTTAACTTAGTTTGGTATAGTAATAAAGATATTGTTGTCACATTTACATATATTTGGAAGGACATTAAAAAGATAATTTAAACATAAAAAATAGATACTTACCAAACAATTGAATTAAATTTAAAAATTAAACTTTATTTTAGTGATGAAGTAGTATAGTTTAAAAATAATCCTTTTTTATTTTAATGAGGAAGTGGTAGACTAAAAAACACATTAAAGAATTATCAAATACTTAATAAAAAATAGTACAAATTTTAAAACACTTAAATTCTTTTTTTTGAAATTGTTTCATTATAATGATATGCTATATATTATATTAATGTTTTAAATATATAATTATATATATTATGTCAAAGTTTTAAATATTTTAGTTAGCTATAAATACTTAGTTAAGCTATATCTACCAACTATATCTCCAAATAATATATCTTTTAAGAATCCCAAAAGTGATAAGAGACGAAAATACCATATAATATTATTAATATTTTTCAAAAGGTAGATTAACATGTTTAAGAGTGAAATGGTAGAGAAAAACA
Organism: Pseudotsuga menziesii; assembly: GCA_001517045.1. NCBI lineage: Eukaryota > Viridiplantae > Streptophyta > Pinopsida > Pinales > Pinaceae > Pseudotsuga > Pseudotsuga menziesii. The sequence goes on from LPNX010585547.1 coordinate 83,899, forward strand.
ATTTATGGGGAGATATTGATTTATAATGGAGGAATACAAAAGAAAACATAAGTAATGGATAGTACAATGAAAAAAAATGAAAAGCGAATGTTGGAAAGGATGAGATAAAAGCAATAATAGTTGTAATTATTTTTGAATTTTGAGAAGTGAATATAGGAAAAGAATGAGATTAAATCAATGATAGTTGATTTTTATTTTGAATTTTGAGATCTTGGTTTCATCTTTTTATGTGTTAAAAAAAAAATTTAATTTGTGTGCAAAAAGATGAGGGACCTTTTAGATGCAATCCTACTATTAGGAAACATGCTTATGATACACAAAAGTACAGCGTGTTCGTGTTATGTATTGGTTTGGTTAAGCTCAAGTTTACATGTCATATGACATGTAGGTTAGGCTAATCAAAATGCGCACACGTTTTATAGTTAGAAAACACACACACGTTATGGATAAGAAAAACGCACGCGCACACATTATGGAGAACCACAAAAATTGGTTTTGGTGCATGGCTAGGGAAATGAATAAAAACAATAGTTTTGGATCATCAATACTTAGGACCTATAGTAATATTTTAGCATCATCAAGAACAACATCACAAACAACCATGCCTAACCTCCCAAGAGCATATTTTTTTATTTTTGTTATAATATGGACACCATTAGAAGGCTTTAAGAACTAAGTATGGGTCATAGTTCCTTGACCATGCTTGGGGGATGAAACTCAAGGCTTATGCCCTATAGGTAGTTTTTAAGGCTTGATTTCCATGAAAAAGGCATTGAACCTGCACATAGGACCTCTGTATGTGATATTTTACATCTAAGAGAGAATATGCAGTACATTAGAATTCTCTTAGCACTATGAACATATTTGTAGACATGGTTGAGGGAGGAAACCTAGTCCTTGTGCCATAAAGGAATCCTATAGACATATAGGGCTAAGAGCAACACTTGCAACAAACACACATGATCTCTTAAGGGTATCCTCAACCTTTAAGTTGGTATATGTCCATGTTGGTATTTTCTTAGCATTAGATATGGATGATAAGGTGTTAGTCATGGTTGGTACATAAATCTTTAATTTCAGGCTATAAACTAACTTTTAGGGCTCAAGGTCCTTGAACAACATGTTGAATTACCATAGATGACCTCTCAAGTTGATAGTTTTGATTTGGAAGGGGATATGGGAACCATTAGGGGTTTCTAAGTACCATGTATGTGTCTTCGGAAATTAGACCTAATAAGGGGAGCAAACTTAGGCCTTAGCCCCCAGAAGATGCTTCTAGGCATCTAGAGGCAAGAATGATGTGTTCATGGGGTCTTCATTTAGTGAAACCATACCATAGCACGTTCATTCGTGGCATATGAAACAATACCCCTATTTTCAAAAAATATTGGAAAATACCTCCCAAAATCATTTTTTTAACCCCCTCCCAATATGCCTTGCCGATTTTAAAAAACCCCTATTTTCCCTATATATTGCATGTATCCATTTTTTCATTTACATTTTTTATACCCCTTTATATTTCTACCTAAGGAAAAAAAAAACTAAACACAAGAAAGGGCGACACTTGATAGGAGCCCTTAGGCAAATCACTTTATTAGGAATTAAAATGTATCACATGATGTCAAAACAAATAAGAGAGGGTTTATTTGTACCAATCTCAAACAGTAGTGTGTTTTCCCCAAGAAGGGTTCAAAAATGAAACTTACACCATTTATAACTGCTTCTTTCCATCACGGACTTTTTATCCAAGCACCATTTTGGTATCTAGGAGATTGTACAACTTCAGAAACAAAATTGATTTGGAATCTTCAATGCATACTGTTAATCTTTTTAGATTAAAAACAATATGAATTTAATAAGAGGAATGGACGAGTCGAGCTGGCATCCATTTATCCAATGAACTTGTGAGCATTTAAAGCATAAATTCATGATGTCAAAATAGGCCACCTTTCAGTTGAAGATTGTATTTCTAGTTCAGATGTCTACCTCGTCACCAAGTTCCTAGCTAAGTTTTACTCAAACAAATTCTCTATCATCTACGGGGAAAAGAAAAAAAAATCGAGCATTGTGACAAACAAGCAAGTTGGTCAGAAGACATAAACAAAAAGATGGAGAAGCAAAGTTAGCTAAAAAATATGAGCCAAATAACTGAACACCAGTAACATTATGAG
>LPNX010585547.1:109814-124374 GCA_001517045.1 Pseudotsuga menziesii
TGTGTGTGTGTGTGTCCCTCCCCCTTCTCTCTATCTATATCTATGTGTGTGTCACTCACTCACCACCCTCTCTCATAGCCTCTCTCCACCTTCTATACAACTCCCTCACTATCCCTCCCTCCATATCACTCTCTATAGCATTCACCCCTCCCCAACTCTCTTTGTCGCTCACCCGTGTGTGTGTGTGTCCCCCCTCTCTCACAGACTCCCTCTATCTATCCCTCTCTCTCAAGCTTCTATTTACCTTCCTCACTATTCCTACCTGTATCAATCTCTCTCTGCCTTATCCCTTAATTACCATCCCTCTGTACCATTATCCCTCTACCCTATCCTCTCTCTCTCACACAACTTTTATCCCTCCCTCCCTATCTCTTTTAAACCTCCCTATCCATGTTTCTCTCTCTCATAACCTCCCTCTCTCTCCATCGCTCCACCCTCCACCCTCTGTCTTTAACACCATCTCTCTCTCTCTCTCTCTCTCTCTCTCTCTCTCTACATTTGTTTCCCTACCCCATTTCTCTCCTTTTTCCTATCCCCCCCTCTCACACACACACCTTCTATCCCTTCCTCACTATCTCTTTCCTTCACTCTACTTCCATCACTCCCTCACTCCCCCTCCTCTCTCTCTCTCTCTCTCTCTCTCTCTCTCTCTCTATTATACTCCTTTCCTCTATGTTTTCAACTTATCCCTTCTCCTCAACCCCTTACCTCATTGTGACCCCTATTCTCTATTTTATCACATCTCATTCCCTTCTCCTTAATTCCCCCCTCCTTTTCCTCTCTCCTCCAACACATACCCTATTCCTCCTCGAATAATCCATATCCACCTTTCCATTCACCAATCCTCTCTCTCATCAAACCATCACCGACTTCCTCCCCCCCCACTGTAATAACTCAAAAATTTGTAAAAATTTAAAATTTTTCATTTGACATAAAATGTCAAATGTCACCGCTAATGTACCACTAACTGTTAGCAGATAATAAAACAGTTTGTAAGAGAAACATAGATTACTTCTTTATGAGATTTTGTATAATCTAGAGGCTTATCTTTACAAATTGTGTTAGTATTATTTTCAACTAAGCAGTTGTAATTTTCCAGAAAGTAGAAAAGGAACTTGTATTTTACTGATGCTAGGTATAGTGTTGATTTCTTTTGTCAAGTAGGAAAAGTTTCTTATGTGAAATTGGGGCTTACTTAGCTTAAAGCTAACACAGTGGGACCAGTGGTTCTTTATAGGTTTTTAACAAGTAAGCTTATGTTCCAGTAAAAATAAATATTTATATTCAAGTCAAGAAGATACTCCCCTAGCATGATTATGATGCTAGACTTAGAATGTTTAAAATTTAGCTTGTCTCCACAAGAGGTAATGTTGACCTTGATTATGTCGTTAAAACTTCGTAAGGACGTTGAAGGAAAACTACATATGCATCAGTTAAAATTGCATGATCAAATACTATCAAGAGTCCTCAATTCATTTGGATGAATATGATTAATTTTTTTTAATGAATACTTGTATTCCTACTTACAGTAGTTGTATTCTATAGTTTAAATAGGTAGAAACAAAGTGCATAGCTAAATTCTTAGATCAGTGAACAACGTTTGGTGTCTATCATAATTACCCTTGTCCTAGGTTTTTGTCAACAATGTTTTCTCAATAAATAACCCAAAACCACTTTTACTTCCATCTATTAACTCATTAACAGCTTGTTATATTTAGACTGAGATTCTTATATGGTCTAAGGACTGCATTTACTAGCATTCCCAAAAACACAATGCATTAAAGAAATGGGTTAAGAATCTCTTCCTAGCTGAAAGAATTCTTCTTTATTACCTTTACAGTCCTTCACCTTGAGTTCTTATTACTTGTATCTTACACTTTCATTCCTAGTGTACCTCTATACCTTGTTACATGTTTGTTTAATACACTTCTGAGATAAGTTTGTGGATTATCACACTATATAAGAGCTCTTATTTTTGTTTAGTCTTACTTAACCTTTTACTCCCTAATTCTAACTAATTAAAAGGCTAATTTCTAGGAGCCATTGGATCTCCTTCTTATGATAGTTTAACATTTAAAGTAAGTCTTTTATCCTTGTTTCAACTTACATAAATTATAAAAGAACTACCTCATTTTGACCCATAACCAAACCCTAATAGAAAATTCCATAACTTATTCCTATAGTTGGTAAATGAAGCATCGAATAAATAATATAAAACATTATTAGAAATCATAGAATGCACATTGTTTATATGATTAAAGATATTTGATTTGTAATGATTTTCATGCAGGCTCGAAGCTGCAATACCGACTATTGAAACCCTACCCATAATGAGAAAATAATTTTAAGGACATGTGGTGATGTTCTGTCCACCGGTAAGGTTGACTTATAAGGAAGCCCTAACCCTCCTTTTTCGCATTGCACAAACCTCTTCAACTAGTGCGGCCAAGCCACGAGCTCATGGCCGCCATGACTTGGTCAACTCTCTTGTTTAAAGACTTCCCTTCGACAAAACACTGTGAGCTTGTTTTGTTGAGGATATAAGGTGGATTCTTGATGCTTAAAGGTTATTGTAGCATTATGTGTGTGTATAAATTTTTTTTTCTTAAAGCTTAGAAGATTGCAAGTTGATGTTCTAAGAAAATAAAAATAGTTGACAGAGCTTGAAAGATATTTCTTCGTTCTGGTTGGAGTGCGGTTCATAGTCCCTCAGATTCGTGGCTCGGTGTCTTCTTAACTTTCGACGAGGTGCCATTAGGTGGTCTTAGGTGGCTGGCTTCCATGACTTCATCCAAACTGGAATGCTATCAGGTAGAAACCCAAAACAAGTTTTTAATTAAAGTAGATTTTGGAATTATTTAATTTATTAAAAGATTTCTGACCAAAAGGGTGGTTACTCTGTGCAGGTCCTTCTCACAGCTCTGTATGTTGGAATTCGAGCTTATTCCTTCAACTTCCAACTATGAAGACTTCTGGTAAGCCTCGGTTGCACTAAGGTTTTTCTCTCATGTTGGTATTAAGGTGGTTGTAAGGATGGAAACACGTCATTGCCGGTTATGGACTCGGCCTGGGTTTTTCTTGTTAGGTTTTTACATAATGTTGTTTGTTTTCATAAGACTCTTAAACCCTAGAGGGTATTACAAGTAGAGAGTTTTAAGGCTAAAACAGCCGAGACTTAAGGGTTTGTGACAGAGCCCATGCGGCCTATGATGATGTTAAAACTTCAAGTTTTACTTTCAGCTTAAGCTGTAATGGTTTAAGTTTGAAATTTTGTTTTGTTTAAGCTTGGGTAAAAAATGTTAACAGGTTGAAACTTCAACCATAGTTATAAAAGGCCTATGAGCCATTATGCTAAATTCTATTTTGTCTCTTTTTAAAGTCTTGACAGTGTTATTTAATTTAAATTTATTCTGTAAATTAAATGGTTTATAGTAAATTATATTACTGGATCTTTTATAGTTTTACAGAGTAAATTGAGTACTCTGTTTTTTGCTAAAAAGGGTTATTATTTTTGGAAACCCCTACAGTTCTGAATTGAGATGGATTTTACAGAAAAATGGTTTGAGTTCTGTTTCCTATTTTTACTTTCAGTAATAAATATTTATAGCTGTTAAATTTTATGTTATGATTTAGACTGTAAAAGTATGTTTATTTATAAAACCTACCTCTTGTAAACCCTAAGTAAATATCGAGGGTTGCAGTAAAAACAACATCTATTTTTCAGTATAGAATGTATAAATGTACTTTATTTTAAGACCTAAGTAATAATAGCTAGGTTAAAACCCTAAGTAACATTTTGTTTTACTGTTCCTATGTTTACTTATTTAACTTTATCTATTTGGTTTAGAACAAATATTAAGACTAATATTTGTTATGTGATTAGTATGACTACTAGTGACTAATGTATACTCTATTCTTTTCATGTAATTAGAAATTACAAATAATTTTAGTAGATAGAGTAAGTACTGCTAGTTTTCTATAAATGAATCACATAAAAACTATGTAAGTAATCGTTTGCATTTTTCATAGAGAGTAATAAACAAATCTACTTATTTAAACAACCAGCTGTACTAGAGTACTACCTTATAAAAGGAGTGGAAAAATACAATGTGGTAATTTCTTTCTATTCATGTTTCATTTACTAACATTCCTATTGTTTTAAATATAATCTACTAATCACTAATATTATCAATAAACAAAGCTCTTTTCTTTATAAACCCTAATGTAACAATAACATACATATCTTGAAAAACTAGTAATCATTTTCTGAAGACAATAAATAAATTATAAATAAACATGAACAAATAAAAACCTATCAAATGATGAGGTGACAACAGCTTAAGGAGGTTGTTCCTCCCAACCAACTCTTGGAGAAGGCTTAGTCTTCACTTCCTCGAGACCCCCGAGCTTGTTTCCTGGTCCTCCTGGTAGAGTACTTGGTGAAGGATGTATCCTGAAGACCTTCTATCACCTAACTAGTCAAATTACAACATTAATCCAAACCTGCTTACAGTAGTAAAAAATTCAACCTAAAAGCTGCATAAGTTCAGTTCTCAGCAGTTAACCCCTCAAACTCACTTCAATAATTCCCCTCCATCGAATTTCTTATGTGCACGTCATTCACACTGAATGATCACCTTTCCAGAAAAATGAGTAGCCTTAGTTGTATTCAATGGGAAGTTTTATAACAATGCCTAGGTCTTCCGGGTTGGTTTTTACTTAATGAGCCACCTACTCCAATTCCACTTTCTTGGGGAATCATGGCCACAAATATAGAGAAGTTTCCACCTGCAGTAGTTAGAAGTAGTTTGAGGATGCTGCCACTTGTTAGTATACTCTCCACCCAGTCTCTTACACCATGTGACCAGTTAACACTCTTTTAACAGCTCCCCTAAGTTGTTGTATCATCATTTATTTATTTATTAATAAAATATTCTAAAATACATTAATTATCCTTGACCCTCACTTGGTCATTAATTACAAACTTAGCATAAAATATAACATAATGTTCATCAATAACATTAAATTGCTTTCCAAATTGGGGCATGTGACATACACACCCCCTTAATTTATAACATCGTCCTCGATGTTATTTATTCCTCATCCTCATAGTTCCCCTGAAATAGAATTGGATATGCATCCCGCATATGACTTTCCAATTCCCAGGTGGCTTCTTCTGGACTAAGGTGCTTCCATTGCACCTTCACTTGACCAATGGTGCGATTCCAAAGCAAGATATCCCTCTTTTCAAGGATACAATCCTGTTCCACCAGAAAATCTACTTCGAGTTCCACCTACACATCATTCCAATTAATAACATGAGTAGAATCATGTACATATTTTTTGAATACAGAAATATGGAAAACATTGTCAACTCTTAGATTTGGTGGTAGAGCTAACTGATATGCTACCTGTCCTATCCTGGACAGTATTTCAAAATGACCACAATATCGAGGTTCTATCTTAGCATAGCTACCCAACCTCATAGAAGTCTTTTTAGGTCTCACCTTAATAAAAACATGTTCACCTACCTGGAACTCCTTTGGAGTTCGTTTAAGGTATGCTTGGATTTTTTGTCGATCTTGCGCAATTTTCAAATTACCTTGTACCTATTTTACAATTAGCTCCATCTCTTTAATAATTCAAGTCCTAATACTAACCTGTCCATTGAATAACTCCAAGAGATAGGAGTATTACGTTCTTCCATATAGAATTTCAAAAGGACTATACCTAGCGGAAGCTTGACAATGATTATTGTAAGCAAATTCTATCAGGTGTAAATAATCTTCCCCTTTACTTGGATACTCCTTTACATACATTCTGAGTAGATCCTCCAATACCTTATTTACTCTTTCAGTATGTCCATCAGTTTGAGGATGGAAAGAGGTACTAAAGTTTAACGTAGTATTTAACCCTTTAAACAAAGATTTCCAAAAATTACCTGTAAACGTAGGGTGTCGGTCTGAAATTATCACTTTCGGTATTCCATGCAATCAAAAAAATTGTTTTAATAAAATATCAGCAATATTTGCAGCTTTATAAGTAGCTTTTACAGGTATAAAATGGGTTGTTTTACTCAATTTATCAACAACTACCATTATTGAGTCATTTAAGTTTTGATTTCTAGGTAATCCTGTGATCAAATCAAGGCTAATTATCTCCCATTTCCAGCTAGGAATAGGCAATGGCTGAATTAACCCAGCTGGATGCTGATGTTCAGTTTTTACTTGCTGACATTCAAAGCACCTAGCAATATATTCTACCAATTCATTTTTCATGTTTGACCAGAAATAATCCTTTCTTAGCATGGTTATGGTTTTTTGATAACCCGGATGCCCTGAATAAGGAGTTTTATGTATTTCGTTTAAAATTAACAGCTTAATCTTAGGTACATTAGGTATGCATAATCTATCTTTATAGAATAATAATCTTTTTTCATTCAAAATGTACCCTGTACTTAGACTTTCTATTAAATTTTCTCTTACCTTTGCTTGTAATTTCTGATAATTTTCATCTTGTTCTATTTCAGCTTCTAGTTGTTCTTCCAAGTCTGTCTTATAAGTGTTGATGGCTGCTATAAAATTCAACTTTGCATTTCTACTTAATGCATCAACAACCTTATTCTCCTTTCCTTTAATATGTTGAATTTAAAAATCGTATTCACTAAGAAAAGCTAGCCACCTAGCTTGCCTAACATTCAAGTTAGGTTGATCCAACAGATATTTCAATCCTTTATTATCTGACATTAGTATAAACTTCCTTCCTATTAAATGATGATGCCACATTTTTAAGGCATCTATGACAACAACTAATTCTAAGTCATAGGTCGCATAATTTTTCTCATGAACCTTCAACTTCCTAGGCTCATAGGAAATGAATTGTCCTTCCTGAGTTAATAATCCACCTAAACCATCATTGCATGCATTAGTACATACTATAAAATCCTTATTAGTGTCAACAATTCTAAGAATTGATGCGGTGGTTAATAATGTCTTTTACTTTTTAAAACTGTCTCCACACTTCTGATTCCAATCGAATTTCTTCCCCTTTTTCTGCAAACAGGTTAGAGGGTTTGCAATTCTTGAAAACCCTTCGAGGAATCTCCGATAATAACCAATAATCCCCATGAATGATCAGACGTCAGTTACGTCTTTTGGGACTGGCCAATATTTGATTGCCTTTTTCTTTTCGGGGTCAACATAAATTCCTTTTTTAGTCACCACATGACCCAAATACTGGATTTTATCTTTAAAGAAGTCACATTTACTAAATTTTTGAAAAATTTGATGTTCTCATACCCCTTGTAAGACAATTTTTAAGTGTTCTTTATGTTCCTCTTTAGTATTTGAGTAAATTAAGATTTCATCAATAAATATGACCACAAATTTATCCAAATATTTGTGCATTAGATTATTCATTAGACACATAAAACCAGCTGGGGAATTAGTAAGCCCGAATGGCATAACGACAAACTCGTAATGTCCATATCGAGTCCTAAAAGCTATTTTAAAGATGTATTCATCCTTGATTTGGACCTAGTGGTATCCAAATCATAAATCAATCTTTGAAAAAACCGTGGCTCCACGTAGCTGATCAAACAGATCATCTATGCGAGGTAATGGGTATCTGCTCTTAATAGTCATTTTATTTAATTGATGGTAATCTATACATAGTAGTAGAGTTCCATCCTTCTTCTTAAAAAAGATGAAAGGTGCCCCCCAGGGAGACACACTGTGTCTAATGTAATTCTTATCATTGAGTTCTTTTAACTGTGACTTAAGTTCATTTAATTCTAGTATATTCATCTAATAAGGGGCTTTTGAGCTGGGCACTGCAACAGGTACCAGCTCAATAGTAAAATTTAATTCTCATTTTGGAGGCATTCCCAAAATTTCTTCTGAAAATACATCTAAATATTCCCTTAGAAACGAAATATCTTCCAGTTTTAATTTATCTCTGTTGTTAGTATTTTCTTCATTAATTAATGTTAGCAAAATCTTTACAGCCTTTCCTAACGGCTCTCTTAAGCTGCAAAGCAGAAATTTTCCTTACAGTTGTTTTCCTATGGATTCCCTTTACATTTATTAACTTTACATCGCTATCTATGCAAGTGAAGGTTTTATCAAAGCAATTCAGGACCACCCTATGCTATTCCAACCAATCCATACCAATTAACATATCATATGAACCTAAAGGTAACACATTGAGCTTAACAAAGGTTTCAAACTGATCCATAGTTACTGCACAATTCTTAACAAAGATAATTACTTTTCTCTTTGCACCAATAGCTAGCTGAACTAACCAAGATCTTGCAAACTTTTCAACTGAAAGCTTACACTTTTCTACTAAACTAGGAGAAATATAGCTTAAACTAGCTCCTGGATCAATTAAAATAGATATAGGTATTTGATTTATCTTACCTTCCACTTCCACCATGGAAGTTTGATAATCTTCTTGCCAGTTCTCTAATGTTGCATTGATCCTGGCATTTGTCCTCGCTAGATCACCAATAGTCATCTCCTCCTGTATTGTGTGTATGTTGCTAAGAGTCTTCTTCCGATTTGGGAAAACTGATGCATAATGTGGACCATTACATTCACAACACTTTATGGGTTCCTTTCGTTCAAAATTGTTTGTATAGTTACTATGGTTGTTAGCAGATTCTTTATTCCTTTGATTATTTGGATTGGTCTGTGAATTACTTTTGTTCCCTTGGAAATTTTTACTAGGAAAATTTTTGGTGTTACTATTCTTAAAATTTCAATTAGGCACAAAATATTTCTTTTTCTGTTCAAAGTTATTATTCCTTTTGGCCTTCCAGTTGGTCATACTTTCCTTTTTATGATTCTGTTCATAACAAATATTTGTTTTTCTCATTGCTTCTTCTAAAGTTTTCGGATTGTCATACTCAATTCTGTCCTTTATATGATAAGGTAAACATTTGAGAAACCGTTGTACCTTTGGTTTCTCGTCCACAATATATGACACATACCTGAGTAGACTTAGAAATTTACTATTTAGTTCTTTCATATTCATTGTTCCCAATTTTAGCTCGTAAAAATCCTTATCCCTTTCTTCATAATACTGTTCAAATAAAAAATTATTCTTGAAATATTTCTTAAATATACTCCAATTTATATTTTTCTCCCTTATACCTTTTACTATTTTTAAGTTCTACCACCATATATTTGCTTTTCCCGTAAGATTATAAATAGCCATCCTAACTTTCAATTGATTAGAGTAGTTATAAATTTGGAAGTATTTCTTCATCCTGGATAGCCAAGATTCTACTTCTTCCCCATTTTCAGTTTCTCCATTAAAAGTTGGTGGCTTGATCTTCTTGAATTCCCCAGAGATTTCCTCGTAAGGTTTAAACTTTCTCTTCCTAGTATGGTGATTATCTTCACTACTGTCACTAGTATAATGGAAGTTTTGTTTATGTGAATCATCATATACTTCAGAAGATGAGCTACTTTCGTTTATAACTTGTTTAGTCTTTTTATATTTATGCTGATAACCCATATCTTCAGACTCAGTTCTTTTATATTTTCCCTCGGTATGAAATATTTCCATTAAAATTTGATTTAGCTCCTCTCGAGCTCTCAGAATCCTCTCATTTTCTTTCTTAACCGATTCCATCTCTATTTTTAGTTCCTTAACTATTTGTAGTAGTTTGGAAGAATTATTAGTTATCTCTTCTTGTATAGATTCTTTTTGAAAATTATTTGGTTCAATGTAAGGAGACTCCTAATCCACATATTCTTCCAATCTATCCATACCTGTGATTACTTAGAAAACAAAAATTCTCTGGGAATATCATTCAAATAAAAATAACATCAGTATGTTTGTTTAAATTTACTATTCCACATATGCAAGTTGAGCCACATTCAAGCCTAGTGTCTAAACCTTGGGCTCTAATACCACATGTAGGGTCAGTGCAAGAAGATGAGGGACCTTTTAGATGCACTCCTAGTTTTCAAAAACACGATCACGTTACCAAAAAATACAACGTGTTTCTGCTACATAGCACTTGCTATAGTTCAACCTGAGCCTGACATGTCATGCGACATGTAGGATAGGAAACCATATCGCGTACGCGTTATATAACTATAAAACGCTCTTGCGATCTGTAGTTCTAAAATGCGTACGCGATTTGTAAAACTAAAAATAATTTATATACACAGACCTGAAACCCGCAGCCTGTTTTACCTATCATGAACGCGAAAACGGCGGCGATTTGGAGCATTTCGGAGCAAATTAAGTGCTTGGGATTGTTGGAGGAGCTGATTTAGTTGGAGGGGAGGAGATTCCACTGGTGAATTATCATCCAACCAGGAAATTCAATCACCTAAAGCATTCTTTTTTATCAATTTTTAACCTATAATGGTGTTTTTTAATAGAATAATCAACCCAACAACTCCCAAGCTAATGTTTGATGGATTCAAACTAAAAGAGGCTATAAGAAACAAAAACATAATGTCTAATAGATATTCAATGTTCCAAAAGGCTAGAAATATATAAAACAAACACAAGTATAGAGTGTGTCTGGAAGGAGGCTAAAATTATAAGCCAAGGCTTCTAACAATTAAAAAAACAATATATATCTACATTCAAATTAAAGACAAAGAAAGATAGAAAGCCCAAATCATAACGAGACTGAGAGGCATAAACAAAAAGGAACAAAAATACTATAAGAGAGACACAAAATTGCTACTGAGCAGGGTTCTAAACAACACATATCTCATAATTCTCCACAATATGCAAGAGAAAGTAATGGACAAGCTAGCTTATGTTCCAATTACAATAGAAGCCCTAGATATTACACACCAATTGGTAAAACTAACATAAAAATATGGTATAAGGCACAAGGTGTAAGAAACCCATGTTAGCAAACACAAGAATACGAATTCTGCTTCTTTTATCCTATAAACATAATAAATAAAATTAGAAACATGTGAAACCCTAGGTCTCCCTAAGATCCCTTGATCTAGAAAAGACACAAATGACTTTACTCAAACATTCTATGCCCCTGCATCACTAGGTTTATCAACCATTTTTTAAAATAGCAAAAACAATGGGTAATATATTTCTACATGTCAAGTCTCTAAGCTCATCTACAACCAATTGTAGTCCATTCCACAACAATGGAAATGGTGAACACCCATGAACTACCTTGAGTGTGTCGTGAGAGTGTTCCCAACAATGATCGAGTCAATTATATTTAGAGGATATGGTGAGAGCCCTGTATCACCCCTTTTCTTGCCTCACATGTCCTAATAGTCCCTTGCCCCTTTCTTTTACATATCCAAGGGATGTAAAGGAAAAAACATGTCAAAATAGCACTCCTAAATTCAAAGAAGTTTAAACCCAAGTGTGCATGGAAAAGTCACCAATGAGGGTGAAAATTTGCCTTAACTTTTAGAAATAAGTTGAACAAAACTCACTATTTAATTGTTAAATGTTTAATTTTAAGTTTTAAATGTATGTAAGTGAATGCCATTAAATTGCTTACTTGAGTTTTCCTTAATTTACATTTTCAATTTTGAAGAGATGTCATTATATACCATGTATACGTTTCTAATGATTTCCTTACTAATTTTTTTTATTGCAGTTGTGGCTATGGACACCAATGCTGAAATACTGATTGAGCTTGCCCAGTTGAGAGGACTCAGTACTGCTTTTAGTGGTGGTGATAGGATTCGACATTCACTTGCATCCACTTTGGATGCAATTGTTGATACTATTACATTGTCAAGCAACATACTATATGATATTACATCATATAGAGAAAGAAAAAAGACAAGAGTACGCAGATGGGCTTGGCTACAGTGCAATAAAAAAGTTGAAAATTACCAAACAACATATATTTTCATTGTTTTGGGACCCTCACATAAGGGAAATCCCAAATGAAAATAGGACACATATCTCTATCGAGTGGTGCACATATCAGCCATTTATTGATAATTGGATGGACGGATGGTATATGGTTTTTGATATGCCACCACACAACAACAGGGAAATCCCCTTGTATTTCCTTCAGAAGATATATGCAAAGTTCGTGTTGGGTAAAAACGTAAACTATTTTGATATATTGTTGTTTTAGGGGATCGATGGGGGGATTCCCCAAAACTGACCCAATGCTAGGCTTCGAGACATTGATCGCACTATCCCTACACCTTGTAGGCAGTTTCCTATGCCAGATGTCCCACCTGTACATCGTGTTATTCCACACACATGTGATGCATTTTTGAGTTTGGCACGAGAATTTGTTCACCATAACACTATGGTTCAACATATGGGTCAGGAAGGGACATCTGTCCCTGGTGTGGTACATAAACCAGTTTGTCATGGTGCAGGACCATCTTCTAGTGTAGTACCACCCACTAGTGCAGTTCCCCCATCTACTGCAGGACCATCTACTAGTGCAGCACCATCAGCACCTTCCCAGCCTACTTTTGAGCCTCATGAGTGCACATCATGTGGTCATCCCTCCTATGGTCTTTCGTCAGATGTTGTCTTCAGTGGATTTTTGAGTGATGTATGTATATGGTTAATTGTAATAAATTCTTCATTTATTTTCCTATTTGTACACATATGTATAGTTTGAGCTAATATATTAATTTTGTGAACTTGTAGTTGATGCTTTATGTTGGAAACGACGCCCCAGAGTTTCATGTTCCACACTCTGCAGAGGGGTGTGACATTCCATCCACTGTTCCCTTAGTTGGTGGAGAGATTCCTATAGCACCCATTGTCATATCTCACACCAAGGTAAACATTTTAAAATTTCAGTTTTTTAATACTTGTTAATTTTTTAATTTCCACATACTGTACATGTTAGTTCACTAATGTAATCTACGGTCTAATATTTACAATTCTTAAACTTGCAAATGCCAGATCCTTCATGGGGGAAAGCAGTGATGGAGGTAGGATCCATGGTCGTATCGACCAAGAAAATATCTGGGCATGACATTCCATCCACTGATCCCTTGGTTGGTGGAGAGATTCATATAGCACCCATTGTCGTATCTCACACCGAGGTAAACATTATAAAAATGTCAGTTTTTTTATACTTATTAATTTGTTAATTTCCACACATTGTACATGTTAGTTCACTAATGCTATCTACGGTCTAATATTTACAATCATTAAACTGGCAAATGCCAGATCCTTCATGGGGGAAAGCAGTGATGGAGGTAAACATTTTAAACATTTAAAAAATGTCATTTTTTAAATACATGTATGTTCATTGGATCATGCATGTCTAACTACATGCACTCTTGTTGACTATAGGAACCAACCGAACCACCTAGACCATTTCCTGGAGTTGTATCTCCTCATAGGCCATATGTGAACAAGGGTCATGTGTATATGAGACGGCCTACTCCTAGAAAGAGTCTAGTTGTACACGACCATGGAGATACTGATACCATGGTAATGTATATCCTTCGATGATATTTCTTGGTTAACTTGAAATCCAGTGCATAAAATGTTTTGTTAATGTTTGATTTGCATGTTTACTGCATCAGGAGCCAGAGTTTACTATAGAAAACCTTGCAGGGATGGTTGATGCAGTAGTCAGTGCTGCATCTACAATGGAAACAAGTCACACAAAGATACAACTATTTCAACATGATCATTCATAGTTTATTATTGTTGGCGTATGTGTATTCATTCATGTCTAACTATTTCAACATTTGGTGATTGTAGCCACCAGTAGCAAGAGTTATTAATGCAGCAGTCAATGTGGTATCTGCAATAACAACAATCCACACAGAGGTACAACTATTTGAACATGATCTAGACATAATGTGTTATTGTTGTCTATTGTTTATTCATGCACATTTCTAACTATTTCAAGATTTGGTGATTGTAGCAACCACCACCACCAGTAGTTCCTTCTCCCTCTGGTTTGACCATGGATGCGACCATCATTGATGTTCAACCAACAGCTCCATCTACTACACAAGAGACACAATCCCCTTTGTCACAGTCTCTCACTGAGGTGAGATGTCCATTAATGACCAATTGTTTCATGCAATGTCCATTAACATTTTGATAATTGTTGAGTTAATTTAGATATGGTATTTTATTGAGCTAATGTATTAGTACATAGTTAGTTGAATTTAACAATTCATATTTAATTTGCAGGATCCAGAGATGCACACTGGTCCTAGAGTTGTGCCTACAGGATCAACCTCGAGAAAGAACAAGAGGAAGCTTGAGTTTTGATGTGTCTTATGGGATATGTACATTTTGATACATGTACATGTGGCTTGGAAAGTTTTGGATACATGTACTTTTGGAGACATGTACATTGCAATTTCACTTACATGTACATGTGGCTTGGATAGTTTTGGATACATATACATGTGGTTTGGATAGTCTTGGATAGTTGTGGAGACACATGTACTTCTGGTTACTTTTGGAGATATATGTACTTTTGGATACTTTTGGACATATATGTACTTTTGGAGACATGTACATTGACATTTTAGTTATAAATGAATGATACATTTCACTTTGAATTTGTTCTTTGGTTTCCACATGTTCTTGTGTC
>LPNX010585547.1:124526-129526 GCA_001517045.1 Pseudotsuga menziesii
GGGACATGCATGTTAAACAGTAAACCCTAGTTAGGGATAGGGTTTTCCAATTTTGGCCTTCATTGGCATGAAATGCATTGTCCAGCTTTGGCCCTCATTGGCATGACTACATTGTCCCCTACTGAGTTAAACCCTAGCTTCAGAAACCACCATAGACGAAGGTCACCGGGAAATGGACAGGAGGGAGAGGCCCCCCTAGCTAACGAGCATCAATCTATGGCGAGTTGCAGGTCACCTTTAGATACCATTCAGGGACACCTCGTGGACTTGTGCCTGGTGAGCAAACAACCTCACAGAGCCACACTTTTGAATTCTGTCAACTACTGCTAGTGTGTTTGGGCATGGGAAATATGGCAACGCCAACCGTATCCCCACCATCACTGGCTTTCCATCTTTGGCCCTCCTTGGCGTGACTACATTGTCCCCTATTGAGTGAAACCCTAGCTTCAGAAACCACCATATATGGAGGTCACCGGGAAATGGACAGGAGGGAGAGCCCCCCCCCAGCTAAAATCCCACGTCATGAATCCAACAAAATCAACGGTTCGTCGATCGGAGGCCCGAGCATCGATCTATGGCAAGTTGCAGGTCACCTCTAGATACCATTCAGGGACACCTGGTGGACTTGTGCCTGGTGTGCAAAAAACCTCACAGAGCCGCAATTTTGAATTCCGTCAACTCCTGCTAGTGTGTTTTGGCATGGGAAATATGGAAAATCCAACCGTATCCCCATCGTCCGTGGCTTTCCAGCTTTGGCCCTCATTGGCGTGACAGCATTGTCCCCTATTGATCGAAACCATGGCTTCAGAAACCACTCTAGATGGAGGTCACCAGGTAATGGATAGGAGGGAGAGGCCCCCCCATAGCTAAAATTCCACAGCATGAATCCAACAGAATCGATGGTTTGTCGATCGAAGGCCTGAGCATCGATCTATGGCGAGTTGCAGGTCACCTCCAGATACTGTTCAGGGACACCTGGTGGACTTGTGCCCAGTGCGCAAAAAACCTCATGGAGCCGCAATTTCAAATTTCGTCAACTCATGCTAGCATGTTTGGGCATGGGAAATATGGCAATGCCAACCGCATACCCACTATCTGTGGCTTTCCAACTTTGGCCCTCGTTGGCTTGACTGCATTGTCCCCTACTAAGAGAAACCCTAGATTTAGAAACCACCGTAGACGGAGGTCATCGGGTAATGGACAAGAGGGAGAGGCCCCCCACTAGCTAAAATCCCACGTCACGAATCCAACCGAATCTATGGTTTGTCGATTGGAGGCCTGAGCATCGATCTATGGCGAGTTGCAAGTCACCTCCAGATACCGTTCAGGACACCTGGTGGACTTGTACTCGATGCGCAAAAAACCTCATGGAGCTACAATTTTGAATTATGTCAACTCTTGCTAGCATGTTTGGGCATGGGAAATATGGAAACGCCAACCACATCCCCACCATCTGTGGCTTTCCAGCTTTGGCCCTCATTGGCGTGACTGCATTATCCCCTACTGGGTGAAACCCTAGCTTCAGAAACCACCATAGACAAAAGTCACCAGGAAATGGACAGGAGGGAGAGTCCCCCCCCATAGCTAAAATCCCATGTCACGAATCCAACGGAATCGACGATTCATCGATCAGAGGCCCGAGCATCGATCTATGGCGAGTTGCAGGTCACCTCCAGATATCGTTGAAGGACACCT
Source organism: Pseudotsuga menziesii (assembly GCA_001517045.1). Classification (NCBI taxonomy): domain Eukaryota; kingdom Viridiplantae; phylum Streptophyta; class Pinopsida; order Pinales; family Pinaceae; genus Pseudotsuga; species Pseudotsuga menziesii. Next base: position 126,222 of record LPNX010585547.1, read on the forward strand.
GGTGGACTTGGGCTCAGTGCGCAAAAAACCTCACGGAGCCACAATTTTTAATTTCGTCAACTCTCGCTAGCGTGTTTAGGCATGGTAAATATGGCAATGCCAAGTGTATCCCCATTTTTCGTGGCTTTCTGTGCATCAACAAATTGATGTTACTTTTGATTTGTCGAGTTGTCATTGCCAGTATGTTGTTTTGTTTCAAGATTTTTATAATACATGATCAATGAGAAACATGAGTAAATGAGTTTATTGTTATCTTTTAATTGGAAATTAAACTCCTTAATAAAATAATATCTTTTAATTGAAAATTAAAATATCACAATTTCAATTACACCAATGACCCAACATATCAACCTCCCAAAATTTTCTATTATGCATTACATGAAACATTAACCTTTTGAAAGCATGAGAGGTTCCAAATTTTGTTTGTTTATTAAGTTTATCACTTAATATCTTCACATGCATGATGTTGACCTACTTCACATGCATAATGTTAGCGCATTTTACTTTTGAATACTTCATATGCATAATGTTGAAGCATGTTACTTTTGAGTTGTTTGTGTCAATATTAGTAGGTTATTTTCTTCCACTTTCAATGTTCAAAAAAACATAATCAACTAAAAACAAAGTTAAATAAATCTCTTATTATCTTTTATTATCTTTTAAGTAGAAATTAAACTTCTCAATAAAAAAAATAAGATGAAATTCCAACACTACTAGGCACTACCCCTTTGGCAATGGACATGCGGGTATAAGAGATGAGTTGTCAAGAAGGAAATTATACAAGCCTTAAAACATAAGTTTATCATTGAAGCATCTTGTTTCCATCATCCTAGTTGTATATATCAGCTGAAAACATTGACAATATTACCTATTTGAAAAATTAGGGTTTTAGTCCTGTAAGAGAGGCTACTAAGAACTTTGATAGGTATGACCTACAAAGGTACATGTATGTATTCTAATGTTATGTATATCATGTGAATGAGATCTTGAAATGTTCATATGATTGATATGTATGGGTTATTGATCATATGTAAAATTTGGCATGTTCATTAACTTGACATACAAGAGAACTTTTGGCATTATTATAAACAACATTATGGAAAATTCCGCATATCAAGAACACAAAATTGACATATTCATAAGAAACATACATGGGAAAATTAAAATTATGATACATACCTCATCATGCTAGATCCCACCTATTATTATACAACCAAGCCCTCCGGATCATCTCTTATAATGATGGTCTCCATTAGTCTCTCGTGCTATGTATCTGGTAAGAAGTAGCGTACCTTCGATGAATTTCGGCTATGCATTGTTCATACCTAGAGGTTTGTACCAATGATTAAGTTGGTAAAGTGATACACACTTGCACCTAGTTTGTAATCCCTATAAACATATCCACCCTTCTTTCTTGCATTGTTGTCATGTGTAAGGTATTCACCTTTAACAACCATAGACCCAATGGGGAAGTGGTTGTTTTCATCATCAGTCATGGACATAATGAGGATTTTCTTTCCCTCTATACAATGTGCCAACCAGTAATCACCACCCCATTCAGTATATTTTGAGGCAACCACTATGTATATGTGTCTTGCATAGTATGATTGTAGGTATATGTTCAAATAATTTTCATGTGATACAAGGCCATTAATGTGAGTTTCAAGACTACGTAAATTTTACAAATTTTTTTTAAGGAAATGCATCATACCAGGTTATACAAGGTCTGATACATGATCAAAATCTATAGAAATAGACGATTGGTCTTCTTACAATGGAGTTAACTCAACAATTTCACATTGATCAAGTGGAAGTGATATGCGATCCCATCCATCAACCCAATCCAATGATTCACACACATCCCAGTCACCATCACAACAAGGCGGGCAAAAACAAGCAAGTTTTCTGGTCCAAATTTCAAATACTGGGTTATCAGATCTTCGAACCAAATGAAAGCCACGAGTCCCAGGAACAGTCTTGCATTCCCATGCATGTGAACGATCTATGTCTACCACCTCCCAAAAAAATCCCTCCACATGTCTCTTTCTTGTGGATTCTACTCGCATAGCTGATTCCTCTCCCATTACTGACGCGCACCACTTGACTATAGATTGAGCATTTTGAATAGTAGATATTGTAGATAATTTCAATTCCTCTCTTCTTAGGGCTGTTTTGACACATGCTTCGGCTCCATCATGCTCTCCTTTACCATGCCCAGTCTCAAAATAGTTCCACATATGTGGAACTTTGTAGTTTTTATGCAATGAACACAACCATTGAAATATGCGTGCATTTTTGAACTGACCAGCACATCCATCAGAACAAATCTAGTGTCGATCCATCTGTATGTTCCTGCCCTTCAAATGATCACAGAACATGATGATGCAATGATGTACATAGTGGAAATCATGGCACCTATCATCACTTATGTAGAAGTGATATTCCTTTAGAATTTCTCTTTGCTCTTCACTGCTATTTGGGCCATGCCTATATGTGATATGCGCCATCAAGAAAACCTGCTCAGAGTGATAATACTGACTTTGGATCTCATTTTGAGGTTGCAGAGTGTATTTCTCGGCAAAATCAACAAATAAAAGTATAGTACCACGAGGAAATGTATCTTTGCATATTCTAAACTTCTCATCCTGCCATTGTGCCAAGTGGACATGTTGAACATATTGATGTGTCTTTTCAATAAATTCCTTGATGAAGACACTAACTTGTACCTGTTGACACAAAATGATCTCAATATCAGGTTTTTTTGTAAGGAATGAAATGCAACTGTTCAAACATAAATTTAAAGATAAATGCATGGACCTGAGATCTCACCAATTGCATTTTTTTGCTTTCTTTCCCTGGGATTATTTCATAGCTGATATATTTGAAACTTTTCATGTCTGTAACCATATTCCCAAATTCATTGTCTCCAATCTCATGCATACATTGGCTCAATAATTCCATTCCAGCACAGTTGGAGCAAGTTCCATCCAAACAGGATTTTGCATAGTAAGTTTTCCCCTCAGGCCTATTGCACATGATACTATGAATGAATTCTCTAGATCAGGTCGGTGGTATTGTCAAGGAGCAATCCTGCACATGGTTAGTATGCAACACACGACGAATGTACAAAAATGTTTCATAGTAATATTCATATTCTACATGGTATCTACAACAAAAAGTGTTATGAAGAGTATTTATTCTAACATACCAGGGCTTACATTTCTCAAAAGATCTTTTCCCGAAATTCAATTGTCTATGTTCATTCCTAAATTTCTCATATAGTTTTGTTTGTGTTATATCAAGAA
>LPNX010585547.1:134526-137266 GCA_001517045.1 Pseudotsuga menziesii
ACTTAGTCATTATAAGGCCTATTTATCTTTATTGTGGTGAAACTTTTTACATAAGAGAAAAGTGGCTTAACCTTGCCAAGTCATAATTTATGGTTAAGGATATTACCTTAAGAAAAAGCTATCACCACATAATAGTTACTACTCTCCTTTGGTATCTTTTTACCAAACGTTACTATTTTAACAATATACCATTAAGGCCATTAAGGTTATTATGAACAATAGGATAATTTCCATAGTTTTTACTTTATAACCTCCTTTATAATTTTCCGAAGTATATTTTTACGTAGAGTTAAAGTTGATGGAACTAATATATCATAATGCATTTATCTGTAACAAAATTTATAAGGTGTGAGATAAGAGGCCTAAGAATTAGCCATGTTCACAGCCAAATTAAAGCTTAACCTTTATTTTTTTTGTTCTATAAACTTTATAAAGGAATTGACTCCTTTACATATATTTGTAAGCTAGAGTGAATATATTAATTACCTAGCAAAAGGGTTATAACTATAACCTTGTTATGAAATAAAAGGATAGTTTTGACTTCATGAAACCATGCTTTATATGTATAAGGGTCGTCATATGATTTTCCATGACCTGGATGATTGCCAAGGATTAAGGTTTATAATAATGAATACTTATTTCGTTTCCATGGAGCGCATACGTTGGTTGACTTTGCATAAGGTTTGAAGTGTAACCATAGATTGAATAAAATGATTGGGGATCATTCTTCGGTGGGACGTTCTCTAGAACTATGCACTTAAACCCACAGTTCGCTAAATATTTGTTGGGCTATCGTGGCGTTATCTGGGCCATGAGCTGCATGAATATAAGGGATCCCTCCTTGAACCCTAATCTCATTACTCCTTCCGTTCTTCTCGGCCTCCTACCGCTCTGCGATGGTACTGGTGCACCCTTGTTGCGCCGCTCCACTGCAACAGTATTATCCATGTTCGTCGTCATCCTCGTGGACTTGTCTGAAACACATTAAAGGAATACCATCCCAAAGTGTTGCTGGTTGTTAGGTGTTATCGGTTCTCCCTTCAAGGTTTCGCTGTCTTATTAGCTTAACCCGAACCCTTGACTGAGACAAACTCCTTCCTCGAAATCTTGTCCTGCCGCATTGCAATGGGTGTTACTGTATGTTAATCCTCTTCTCCCTTCCTGCAAAAGGGTTTCCTTTTCGTGCTAGTGATAGTCTTACTGTCGATGGTGGTTGCGCCTCAATATAGAAATAGGTAAGAATTGTAAGTCCTTCTTTCGTTTGATGTCTGTTTTTAACAAGATTATAAATGTTTATCTGTAACAAGTTTGGCAATAATATTTTCTTTGTTGATTACAGGTCACGGCCCTCCTCTCTGCTTAGCTTGTGCGAGGCTGCAACCGCAGTACGGGATTTACAGGTAAGCCTAGTTTTTTACCATGGCCGTTCCTCTTTGCTTGGTCCATTTGGGACAAAAATGGGTGCGTCGTCAAGAAATATCACCCTTGGGGTTTCAGTTTACCTGTTACTTAGTTTGTTATTATTCTTGTAGTTGATGGGGCCCTTGAGCTATGCGAGGGTGCTCCGGCTCCGGCCGTAACTGTATATATTAATTTTGTTTTAAAAACTTGCAGAAGCCATGGGCTTTGAGTAGTCTTTTAGACTCTTTGCTTAGTTTTGCTGTGTAAATGCTAAGGCCGAGAGATAGTTTGGAAAAAGGGCTTGAAACCCTCGATTTCATACTTCTGTCAGTATTTTTGTATTTATAGGGTTTTAACCCTAACTTATATCATAAGTTGTTAATACAGTCTTTTTAATTATCTTGTGTTTACAGCACATTACTGCAATTTATTTATTTTACTTGTCTTAAAATTATAAAGTTTAATCTCAGCCGTCCAAAGTAATTATAGCATCTTTGCAAATTTATCTTGGATTAATGGAATACCTCTTGTAAATTTTTAGGTTGTTAATTAAGTTGTAAAATTTGAAACAACTCGATAGGTCGAGCATACTGTCACTTTGTTTATTCGACTTATGTTTATTGTGGAGTGCTTAAGTAACTAACAGTTACTTTCTTTTAAGTACAGAAGTTATATTTGACTTCGTGTTACTAAGATTGGATAGAATACAGTAATATCACTGCTCCTTTACTTAGTATTTAACTTGCATACTTAAGCCATACAATATATATAATAGAAAGAATATACCGTAAGCATATTGTCTTACCTATAAGTACTATTGCTCCTATTATTATTTATACTTAGTTTACTTTACTTAAAAGAGTTGAAACTGTTGTTATATAATTATTACCCTACAACTTATAATGACTTTTATGTTTTAACACAGTATTTTAGGTAACTGTCATAAACAGCCTTTGAGTACAGAGTTCTATTCTAGTTACTGTTGATATTATAATATAAAACATTGCTTCATCTATAGTGCGGTGCTTATCATTTTATATTTATTAACTTTATTCTCTGTTAGTTATAATCACAGAATAAATTAATATTTAATTATTGTGTTTTTACATTTTCTATACTAAGTAGCTTATAGAAACACTCTCAATATTCTATATTGTCTTGTTTATATGACAAGCTAATAATTATAAATTTACCCATAAAAGAATTAATCTAGTTACTACACAGTTAGAATCTTGAGAAGTATAAGTTAACAGTTATACATTTGTTTATGCTTAACTAAATAGAACAAGAATGAATGAGTAACTTATAATACCCCCCCCCCCCCCCCCTTTTTTTTTTT